>DWAK01000533.1:0-10259 GCA_018230145.1 Lepidochrysops patricia
AGCGATAGATAAAAGAGTGTGAAATTAACACAATGGGGTGCTTAATGTACATTTAAGATTCTTTTGTGCAAAATTGATTTCAAAAATCGTTATCCGGGCGCCAGGTTTTTACGCGAAATTTAATGATGTTTTAAGTTGATACTACCTAATTTGTAACGCAAGAAAACATAAAAAGACGCTTAAGAGAGATTATAGAAATTGTGGGTAAGTACTAAGTAATATTTGACTAATATCTAAATTCATGATTAATCAATCCTCAGTCAGTGAATTTTTCAGTCGAATAAAAGAAAAGATAAATAATTTATTGGCCTGATGTTGCAATTCTGTACATTTTATTCCGCGGTTATTTAGGTCATAAGTGGGTAAGCCAATTCTATGAATCAACGCTAGTCAAGGATAATACAAATGTACAGGGAAGTGGCTACTAATTGTATTCAAAAGATAACAAATATTGTCAATTATTATGGCACTTGAAAACGTTACAGTTTGTAATGCAGCAATAAATTGTGGCAAAAAATTGTCACACTTCTTCCTGAATAACAATCACGCCTTCTGCTATAGGTGACATTAGGGAGATTTATACGCTTCTATAATGGGGCCTGTAAATTTGTTTCCGACTTTAGAATTGTATACAATCACAGCAGATTCCGGGGAAGGAAACAACGCGCGAAATATTGTACCGGAAGTTTTCGAGTATTTTATCGCCGCGTCTATTGAACCGTGCGCTAAACAAATATGAAATCTATGTCGCCTAAGTCACGGACAATGGAAGATTACGACGAAATCCTGTTTTATTTGTTTGCTTTGTCACTTCGTAGCTTCTGTTCAATGGCAACCTCACGTAAACTAGAAAAGTATTCAAAAATTATGCATCGGGAATTTTGGATATGAAACAAAAACAAAAGCCAAACCACAAGGGTTTCCGTGTGAGATTTAACGGATCGATTCTTTTTTTTTTGTAAAGCAAATTGGACATCAAAATTGGGCAAAAGCGTGCGTGTAACGGGATCGATCCCACTTCCCGATACTTATCAGATAGAACACAATATAAAACTTTGATTATAATGAATACAAAACTATAGCGTCTATTTTAAAGACTTTTATTTAAGGGCGTTAAAACTAATTTGTTTTGTCAAGTCATTAAGAATGCAGCAAAACAAAAAATTCAAAGCCCCAGCAGTAATTTTTTAAGATATCTCTAGGTAGAAGGTAAGAAGTGAGATATCACTAAAAGCATTAGCTTCTGTATCAGAGAAAAGGTGTCATAGCTGTCGATATTAACTATGTGAGTGATTGTCTGTCTGATTATGGAAATTTATAACTCTTAGAATAATAACAAATCATCCAAGAAATATGGAGAGAATTAAAATAAAACTAACTTTAATGAATAATTTTTAGGAAACTATAAAAAGTAATAAATATCAAAACAAACTGGTTATCATCAGCAAAGAATTGTTGAGGAAAAACAATTAAAAACAAAATAAAGACATCAAGTCCATTCACCCATAGATCTAGAATTATAGATATAATTTAATAACAATATTATAGCGCTATAAAATTTATATTAAGTCTAATGTTATGAAAAGCGTCACTCATCATTTATTTAACGTATACTTATGTCACACACGTATACATGTAAGTCACTGTAGAATACTTGACTTATTTTAATTGGAGGTTAAATGCAATTAAGCAAACGAAAGTAATTAGAGCCTGCTATCCCGCTAAGATGTATCTTATCATATGTAATGTGCTACTGATTATTCCGGTGTAATAAATGTTTTACTTCATTATAAATAGTAGATATTAAATATGAACGAGATCAGATAGTTATTTTATTAAAGATCTTTAATATGTTTTTAATCTGATTATATCAAGTTTTACGATAGTATCGACATCTTCCGATATTCTATTATATATACGATCTCTATTTCGGATACTTTGAATCAGCTACACTTTCACTTAAATTAGGCTGCTACCAGCCATTAAAATAACGTGTGTATGTACGCTAGGCTGTAATAAGTATCAATAAAAGAGTAACTAAAGGTAACAGTAAATCCATCAAACGTCGCAAATCTCCAGTGTATTTGTACTAAACTTTACAAACTATTGAGACATCAAACTAATACGGAAACACACCTGATTAGAACTGCGTGTATTGTGTGCCTGACCAGCGCGTCTTTTGCAGCCGTATCAAAGAACCCCCGACAATAAGGTGCGCCGTAAGAAACTCGTGCCTCTAATCTCTATTGATATAACGGATCAGCCGAACCCGTACAAACACCTTACACATTTTTTACGCTTTGTAACTATTAAAATCCTTATAAAACGGTACCTATATTTTTTCAAGTACAAGGGTGCAGTGCCGTTACTACAAACAAAGCGGTGTTACAGTTCTTCGGCGTAACTGTATCAGTCCGCTTCCTACCGAGGGTCACGTTCAAGGTGGTAGGAAGCAATATATTTTGCTGATCGATCGACATTATGTTATTGAATTACTTTTAAATATGATTTTGGAGTGTTTGCATTTCACATCTGCCGAAGTTTTTTTTTGTACTAGACATCTCAAATGGAGGCGCTTAATTATAGTGCATTATATAAAGATAATGTAATATAATCCGCGTTGCGAACAATTGCGAGGCAAGGTGAGGTCCCTAAACTTGAAAATGTGTACGAAATGGGATCTGGTGCAAAGATGTGACTACAAATGGACGGGCACGCTCTACGGGCGCGGTGCTCGACACCTTGCGTCAAATAATTCAATTGAACGTTGCATCTATGTATCATTTGAATCTTTTGCAAAAGCATATGTTAGGGTTCCTAGTCAATTTATTCGTCGCTTTGAAAAGTGGAAACATAGACAATGAATAATAATTATTATGTATGCTATATCGTGGTGGATTTTTTATAACATTAATTAATTTATCGTACTTCGCTGAACTCCACTATTCTGAAAGCTACGTTTGAACCTTAATATGTCATTCTCTCTTTCTTTTACTTTTAAATAGGATGTTATAAATAACGTGTCATAAGACAAAGCAGTGCTAGTTGCATCTATTCTCTATGTGAATTTACTAAGGTATTTCCACTTGTCCAAATTTGGGACACACCTTTTAAATACTGACGCTAAAGGTGCGTTTGATCATCGCGTGTCATATCAGTAGTCAGCTGGACCAGAATGAAATATTATGCTCTACATTGCAATATTCATATTTTGACTTCAATGAAATGGCGCATATTGTCGTGTCGGCAAATACTCAAAGCAAATTCGGAACGGGTGGCAGATGACATATCCATTGCACAATGCGAGCACAGAAAGGGTTTGAGTGCATGTCACTGCACATAAGGGCACTCCACGGTCAATGAAACCTTACACTCCACAAAACCCTTGAGCACGTGTGTCACTATGATTTATCATCATGCCAAAAATTTTGCAAAATTGCAATAGATTCAAACAGTCGAAAGTGATAAGATAAGATAAATTTCATTTAGAAATGACAGTGATTATAAAGGAAGTAATACATTTTTATTTTAACTACAAATCAAATGAGGTTTTTGATGCAAAAAAGTAAAGCCAAACAGGAAAAAGATGTGTGCAAATAATAGTGGTACCCGAGCAAATATTGCAGTTTGTCCACTTACGCTTGTAACCCGATAGTCCCTTGACCACATGCATGGACTAAAACGCCAGACACCGAAAAAATCTAATGTAAATAACAATTGAGATTTGAAACTGAAGTTAAATTAATAGTTTAAAAAAAACTAATAAAACACGCCTATCCAAAGTTACAAATTAATTAGATTACTGGAAATAGGTAAATATCATGCTCAAAGATTCCGTTACATACATAAAAGCTTAGTAAACAAAATTCAAAACAGAAAAACCAGATAATAACAGAGTAAACAAAAGAAGACAATTATTTTTGTGATGGTAGTTTTAATTTTTTTAGCATTTAAAGAAAAAATGGCCCCAAATATCTAAAAATGGGGAAATTAAATTTAGACCAGTTTTGTTTTCAACACGTCTCGTCCATGTCTATGGAGACAACAGTCAATCGTTCAAGATGAAAGATAAGAGCTGTGACGATAAAGACATAATTTAGTCAGCGTTGAGTAAAAAGTGGAGACAGAGCTAGACAAATGATCTCTCGTGATCTAATTCGTCATGACAACACCAGATTGTTACCCGGTGGTCAATTTTGTTACGGTTTTGTATTTTTTATGTCCACCAAACCGTTACCTCCGACTATATAGGACAATTAAAAAAACATATTGGGACATTCAGATGGTTAGAAAGAGGTAAAATTTTGCGATACTTTTATTTTTGTTTATCTCATTCATTAAATTGCAGATGATATAAAAAGTATTTGTGACTTCGCGGTTACGCTAAAATATATTTCATAATTTTATTTGGCCTTAAACTAAGTATTATTTCATATTAATACTACCTAATACTGTCTTATTTTTGAAAATGACACTGGCTACAGTAAAATGACGTACTTCCGCAGTTTTTATACCAGAATAAATCGCTTATATTCTTTGAAATTAATTTCACGTGTTTTGAAATGACAATTGTACCTGATTGTCGGTATCTAAAAGGATTTTACGAGTATACAGCGAGTTAATGAAGCGTCTCAGTTTCCTGTGCATTCGGATGGAGTATTTGCAACCCGGAAACGGCTTTGTGCCATATCAATGCGAAAACGAAAGAGGTAGGTAATTCATAAATGTACTTATCTAAGTCTGAATGAATGTCACTTTTTGGAATCAATCGGTAAATTAATTAAGCGCGCGTTGTGTTGTATCAATCACTAACGCGCATATTGATAGAAGATATTAATTCTATTGAGTGGGTATGAAGAGTTAATTACTTTGTTCATATATCATTATTTACGTATTTATCTACTAAAATAATAGTGCTATAATAGCAGTTTATGTCTACACTTTACCTAGTACCTACTATACTAAAATACAAAAGTTTATGTGTATTTCTGTATGTATGTTATATGGAAATGTTTGTTTCTTCTCATTTCACCAAACTTTTCGCCTAAAAAGTAGGATCTTGTAGTACTTAAATGCCATGAACAAAAAGAGAAGTATCTATGTAGTAATGTAAGCGTAATTTTTGTTTATAGACTACAGATGATGGAATTTACTGTTCTGTAATGTATCCGACCTTGACTCTCTTGACCCAGAGCCGGTGCCGCAGGTTTCAAAACAAAGGGCATTAACTGTACCAAAAAAGCCACTGACACAGGCATCATTTACCAAATAGTTTTGATACTTGACAACCTGTTTACATGACCGCGCTAATCTTGAGCCTTTTATTATTATAACGATGCTAATATTTTATCTCCTAAACTACGAGTCAGATTTATTTGAATATTAAATTGTAGAAGGTGAGTTTTTCTTATAGTTGTGCTTGTAAGTTGTATTTCATTTAAACAATAACAGAAGTATTTTTGTGACATATAAAAATATTCCACGACTCTTTACTCTGTTTAAAAAGGCATTGACAAGAAATAGTAAAAGGTATCTATTTAATAATCTTATGCATGAGCGTTCGAAAGAGTAATATTTCGTTCACAAATAATGTGTTGAATACAAAATGTAATTTAATAAGAAAACGTGTTACCATAGAGAATTCTAGAGTTCATAGAGACTTATTTAATTCGAATCGTAGCGGGAGGTAACCGGCCACCCATATGTGTGGACGTGAAAATAATGTGATTTAGGACTCTAAATCAAATAAACGTATAACCCCTTTACCAGCGCCGCAATTGTGTTATAAATTTGTTTTATTCTTATTTTATTTCAATGTTAATAACATAATTAAGCGAAGTGTGTATCGTGCTTATGCTAATATGGTCACATGTATGTTTAGGACTTGGGTCCTAATAAAAATAATAAGTGATAGAGCGGCGATATGCTTTCATTCGTAACTCGTTATATTGACCAAGGGAAATTAAATTATATATAAAATATTTGACGTCTTCAAAATTGACATATTATAATACCTTAAGAAGATAAATGAGGGATAAAAGTTTGGATAAATAACTCAAGCTTGGAATCATAACCCTCGTTTCTTATTTTTTTTATCTATTCTCATTATGTATCGCTATTCCCTAGCTACATCAATAGAAACCGCTTCAGTTACTTTCGTGCACAAAAGGCGATTGAAACAAACAAGACGACTTATGATAAAACATGATTTAGTATGTAAACAAACATTAGGGGTAATAAAACAAACCAATGATACGTTAGCATCAATTGGAGAGCAAATATTTTTAAGTTAGAGACAGCTCTTGTAAATCTATCTTCGATAGCGATCTTGATGTACGAACGGATGCGAAACGGGATCTGTGCTCCACGGTTTGATTTAAGGAAATGCGACTTGTCCAAACTGAGTTAGGCCGTGTACACATCGACCAGATGACACACGCATGCAAAAGATAAAGCCGTTTTCACAGACCTCATTTTTATCTTTAAGATTAACTATTTTTACTTACAATTTGGTATTATTTAATATATGTATAAGTTCAATTTTCATTATTCATTATAATTCAAAACAGAAAAATCCCTATTATTTCTTTCTCATAATCCAAACTCTTTTGTAATGTAATTTGCATAAAAGCATGCATAATAAATGCAATGACTTTAATACATTTAATCAGTAAACTAATCTCATAATGTCAATAGAACAGTTCTTGGCTGTACATCATCATAAACAGTAGGTTCTCGCTTCATAAATAAAGGCTGCCCGCGGAGTTTGAATGTAGAGGGCACAATTTATAGACACCTAATACAAATAAGGGCCACGTCCTATTGAGTCGCCGCTGAGATGCAAATTTACCTATACCTACATTATTTATACCTTTATAAAGAAGTTAATGTTCATCCAACGTTGAATCAAAATAATTTGCCTTTGGATTTCCATTGATAGAAACATTTCTGATGTTAAGATAATAAATGACTACTAATAATAATAATCGCAAGTAAAATAAAATTAATCTCATTTACATGCACGTGCTATGGTCGAATTTGTTTGCACAAAAACGACATTATTGCAGTACGACACGTGATGCCAGCGTATTTGAGGAGTCGCATCACTAAAACAATTTTTAAAACATCTCCGCTAACGATCGACAACGTCGCATTGGCAGATGTTGTTTTTGGTCATTAGAGCGAAAAAAATCTATTAATAACCACCGTTTGTGTATAAAATTGATTACCGCTTCTGAAGTCGGCCGTCGGACCCTACCTCGGGCATCAGTGTCGACGCTGAAATTGTAATTGTATTACTTTAACAAAATTTACAGTCTTTTGTCTCTTTTTACCTCGCGAAGTTTACACAAGAGCGAGTGAGAGTCGACGGTAGGAAGTAAATGGCATTTTTACTCCTCATCTTGATTGATGAACAGAGAAAACGCCTCGAGTGAGCTAATCACGCCCAAATTTAATTTAGAAAGGATATGAAAACATGAAGGCTATTTATTATGTTTTGTTTGTTTTAACGGGCCAGCTTTTTCCTACCTTAATTCAATAACGCGCATAACTTTTGGAATTGAATAAATCAAAAAACCTAATGTGGGCCGCTAAGATTTAAACATCGAAGACAGGATCGTCAGGGCAGGACTTTGTCATCACCTATGGCGTGCATTAATGGCTTTTTTTGCAAAATATATATTAACACCTATACATTTATGTCTAGATTAGGCTTTACAGACATATAATATTTTTAATTTATAGAAAATCTAGCTGATGATATACGTTCTTCTGCCTAAAATAGGAAAAAAACAGATAGTAGCCGATTCTCTGACCTACTGTCGAGTGGGTCAAGCTGTTTTGAAGGAGTATGGTAACTAACACTGTGACAGGAGATATTTGTATACTTATTAAACTAACTAAACTAAACTAATCCCGACGGACGTTGTTCTGCCTAAAATAAAGAAAATGCTAGTAGCCTATTCCCAGACCCACTGAATATGCATTAAAAATTTCATAAGAATCGGTCAAGCCGTTTCGTAGGAATATTATGGTATTATGGTAACTAACACTGTAAGACGGGAATTTTATATATTAGATATTCCATAATCTAATTAAATAATATAAGCTGCTTGTGATTGCTTTCACCCATCACCCTGTCATAGTTTTTAACTTGTGGGTGTTCTATTTTGACCTGAAAACATCATAAAAAGCCATAATTCGTAACGAGCGCGTCAAACGTTTTGTGGAAACCAAAATTAAGATAAACGCCCTCTATTACGTCCACTTAATGCTGCGGCAATTCGAGGCCATAAACATAATGCTTTTAATCACTGACCCCCTTTACTTGACATCAACAGACTCGAACAGAGGATGTCTGAACGTGCGTCGTACAAATTCGTCGTTCAATCGCACACAAAAATTATGATTATAAGTATTCGACTTGAGTTGTCAACTCAGTAATACTGACTCTCTTTAAAATATGTTGGTTACCTATTCAAGAGACGTAATTACTTATCATACTAAAACATTGACATCTTATTATGTTTTTTGGTACTTAAAAGTTGCATTTCTAATTCGAATTCGTTTCTAGGGTCCAAAAAAAGTTTGAAATTGACTCCATTTCTTTCTCGACGGTCATTCACTCTAAATCATGAATAAGTAAATAGATAATAAAGTCAAATTGAAATCCTTCCCAAAATGACCGAGAGCGGGCACATAATGACACCGGGCCCTTTGATTGAGGTGATCTCAAAAAACTAATGTTTATTCAAGGAAATAATGACAACGATATTCAATTTGGTTATAACTATCATGAAACAATTTTAATGGGAAGGTGTTGAGGCAATTTCAATAGCTAATAATAATTATTTAGCGTTATTTAAGACAGTAAAGAGGCTTTACGGCGGGTTATTACTCGCGAAGCAGAAGCACAAACTTTATTACTACTATTATAACGTAAAAGTTGTGAGTACGCGATGGAAATTCCAATATACTTTTTGAACACATCAAATAAAAGTTTTAAAGAATTAAGCAAATGACGATAAGAGAAAACTGTACAATAGTGTATTATAATATCGAGTTATACGAATGTAATTTGATAATTGGTATAATTTTCTTCATTATTGCTATTAAGAGACTCATTTTTCATTTTAATTTCATAATTTCATTCATTACTATTCTTACTGTTTCATACAGTCGAATTATGTAGAGAAGCGTGATTTTACATAACAAAGTCTTGTTTTTTGAATCGCGTCGCACCTTTTCTAATCTTATTTCCATGGAAACTAATCTTCATAATATGATTTGCCACAATAACCCCTTTTCCTTAATTGCTTTATATGATTTTTATTTATTTTACATACTTTTTAAATTTTTAATTTTCTACTAAAAATATCATATGTCAATGACACAGGTCTATAATTGGTAATTATCCAAATTATAATAATCATGGTGAATGACCACGATGTGCAACAGATCATTAATATTAATATCGAGTTACAATTAAAAATTGGCGCACATCACAAGTCAGATTATGTCAAGTCCGGAATCTATCAACGTCAGCGAAACGAGTCATGATATTCCAATATTTGTGCAGGAATTGTGCAAACTTGCTACTTAATGTTAAAGGCAGATGTATTCAACTTGTTATCTCGATGCGTGGGTGGACGCGCGCGGTTTGCCAATGAACTAGTCTCAAAGCGGACCATTGTTGGTCACCCCTGCTTGAGGATTACTACAACTTACCGCTTCCTTATTTACCTTTGCCTTTACACTTAGATACACTCTGTGATTAGATATAATAAGAATTTATTTACATTTTGCAAATAGAATTGTGACGGCGCGTGGCGGCTTTGCGAAGAAGTTCAATGGGGAACTGCGAATTTATGACGCAAATAATGACGTGAGTGGAAATTTCTATGTTTTATGATTTTAGTTACAACTTACGACCATAGTAATATTAATAATTGACATTATAGTTTAACTTGTTCGATTGTTATTAATCTATACAACGCAAAAATGTAATAATTCTTATTTCAAATGTTTTCCCTAAAGGCCGGATATTTCGATATTTTAAATAAAAAATTATCACTTAATTTTAACAGAAAAATAAAAGATATCGATCTTTAATTATATTTATAGCACTCATGCGGCGTAAGTACTATTTGCTGCATGGTATTGCGGCGAGTATGGAGCCATTTTACGCATGTAATATTTCCCGCACTCATGTGACATTTCCCGCACTCAAGCTATCCTTCTCGCATATAATATTTTTG
>DWAK01000534.1:0-10257 GCA_018230145.1 Lepidochrysops patricia
GTTTAAACAAACAAACAAACAAACTCTTCCGCTTTATAATATTAGTATAGATTGTGTGGGGTGATATAGGAAAAATGTTATGAGAAGGTACTTAATTTTGTAACCTTTGCTATTGTAGGCGTACAGGGCTTGCTAAGTTTTCTTCGTCGACCAAAATGTAATTCTGTTTAAGACAGTTATTCTTGTAATCTAAGTTTATCTACTAAGGAAAAATAATTTAAATCCGTCTCCAATCAATTCATAAATTTAGGGACATTTTTATTATTATTGTAATGAAGATTGTTTTATTCGTTTTTTAACACTCATGCGTAAGTACTAGATTAACGCATGCTGTTGCGGCGAGTATAGAGCCAATTACGCATGAATTATTTCCCGCACTCAAATGAAATTTTCCGCACTCTAACTATTCTTCTCGCACATAATATATTCACTTGCATTAGTGATAAAAATAGTATATTGCACTCATGCGGTGTTGTCGATTGAGCACTCGAGAAAATGAACACACTCGCTTCGCTCGTGTGTAATCGTCAATTTATCGCACTAGTTGCGTAATATACTATTAGATTACTCTGGAACCAATTAAATTATTCTATAGTACAACAACATCACTATAATAATAATAATCATTACATCACCGCCTTTTATCTCATTCACATGAAGAAATTCCCCACTTGAGCATACAATAAGTATGCTTTTTATACTTCATGGTTTTTACCCGGACTTTTTGCCGGATACGGACTATATAATTGACAAACAACAGAAATATTAGTAGGTAAATGTTTAAATAGCTGCTATAATTTATGCTCGTACTGTTGATAATTTTAATGTAGTTAAGTATTTATGAAATGCTTAGTCCCTTTTTTGTGAGAAGCATGAATTAGTAATAGCAAAATATCGTGTTGTATATTATGTGTAAATTCAACGTATCAATGAGACTGAAGGCGGGATCTTCGACAGAGATGGTTATCGAAAAAAATAGCTCAAGTATTTAGTAGTATATACGTATGCCTACAAATGCAGTCGTATATTTCTACAAGCTACAAATGTCAAAAGGAAAAAATCAGATAAAACTTTTATTTTTATTAAATATCTCACACCCGCGAATTATTTATAACACGTAACACATAAAGTGTGGTGGTTACATAACAGTTCCGATCGAGCTAGACTTGACCTTGCCGGTTGCCGGACACCATCATTCGCAACCAACTGGTTACAAGATTGTATTTAGAGCTTTTATAGCTATTAACATCATTCCGGTTAGGATCGGCTCAGTTTTTCTCGCTCGTTTTCAGGCTATTCGAAAGTGCGCGTTGAGTGTTTATATTATTTGTTAACGATTTTTTAGATAATTATTTCAACATTGAGGGTCCATAACCTTTATATTTTGATACTTTTATTTATTATTAATGCGGTCATGATCTATGTATAATGTTCATCTTATGTCAAAATCTTTAAAGGCCTTTTCTATTAAAACGAGCTTGCTTCGTTTCGCATTCTAGGCGTAAGTGATTGTTTTGGTAGAAGCATCCTTCAAATTGTAAACTTATTGGATCTGCATTTGGCACGAATTTGAACCTAATTAGTCTTGTCTTAAAATTGCATTTTATATTCTATCCTATTACTTAAATCTATTGATGATTTATTTATATTCAAAAAGCAGAAGGCTTTATTGTGGTACTGTTTACATAGGTTTTAAAGCCGACTTTAGCCATTATGAATACCCATTTCACTGAGCATTAAAGTAAGTACATGATAACGCGTCCTTAGCAACTAAGATTTGAACGAAGAATACTTAGTACTGCTCTAAGTTATTTTGTGAAGTATCATGTAATTGAAACTCGAAGATATAATTTTTTAAGTGACTGCCTCTAACATTAGCTTCAACAAGTTTGCATTGAGCAGTGCTCCGGCACAACAAGCACAACCTTCTCGAATGACAGCCCAGCGTCTTACGCCCTCAAACCAAATAAAAGCAAAGACAGAGCTTTGTCAAACAAAAACTGAGGCCAGGTTTTGGTATAGCACGATATCGCATGACCAAGACACACACCGTTACTTCTTATGTGGGGTACAGTTTTATTTTTTTTAGGCATAATCTTATATGTGTGCGTGGTCCTGTAAAGATGTCCAGTTCTGCTCAGGCGAACTTCACAGAGTAGTTTGCAGAAAGGTGCTAAAAAGGCATATGAATAGGTATCTCCACCCATAAGAAAAAAAGTAAATGAATAATGTTACAAGACTAAGTAAGACAGTAAGGACATGTCCACATTTATAGATCAGCGCTTACAGCTCTATCTTCAGTTTTAATTTAGTCTAAGCCTACGCCTAGCACAACAACAGTCGGTATTCGAGCCAAGGCTGTAATCAGATTTGATGCGATAGCTGCACTTGTAATTATATTTTACGCTGTTATTACTCGAAGTGACTATTTAGAGCTTTGTTGAGAATTAATCAATAAAGTATCATTATGCAATAATTGTACTAGCATTGATATAATGTATCGAAGTATACTAGAGACGTAATCTTATAAATCCATTCCTATAGGCGCTTCATTAATGCCCGGTGATTCAGAGTATTTTTAAGGCGATTAATTGGACATAATATGTTTAACCAATTAAAAGCGTTACATGATATTTTAACCATTGATAAATATTTCATATAAATAAGCATCCAAATTTATCTGAATGTCTGAATAACCTAATGTGTATTAATAAAAGAAATCATGAAATCCTTCAAGCCCCAAGCGGTAACCGGTTACCGCATAACAATTAAATATCTATTGAGACTGAGATTCCCACGATCGAGGTACTACACGATCAAATAAGTTCAGACGAACCCAAGTGGGTAATTGAATGTTCAAAAACAAGCAAAACTACATATTATATATTCTCTTTAATGGTCTCTTTGATTCCGCAAAGTAAATGTTATGAGTCTAACCTTGCTATGATTTCTAAATCGAGCGTTAAATTAGAGGCATTAGTAGTACGAGTCTATTGCATCTCGGAAAATGCATTAGTTCTGAATCATAAGAGAACGTGGACCTTGATGTGATTTCCACAAATACGTGTTAAGCAGATCTACACACAAGAGTATACCCGACAGGTTTGCCTGTACGGGTCAACTGTGCAGGTAAACATGTATGTAAACCCTGCAGTGTTCTGTAACATACACGCTCAGGTTTACCTAAACAGTTGACCTGTTCAGGTAAACCTGTACTCCCTTGGGTATGGCCTGCTTGATTACGTGTGTGTATTATACAATAATTCGTTTATAATCATCACTACTTATTCTATTTTTAATCGCCAAAGTGAGTAAAATAAATGTTTTAAGAAAAGTTAGGAATTTTCTTCAAATATACAGAAAAACACAGCATTTTCAGTATTAGTTTTTAGGAGCGATTCTTTATTGATTTTTGTCAGAGGTAAAGTAGCACCGAATATAGACTGCAGCTTAGAACATTTAAATCGCTTATCGTAAAACGAAGGCCGCGAGTGACATGTCTACTAACTGTTTTATATTTATGAGACTGTCGAACGTTAATTAGTAAACAGTAGTTCGCCAGTAGATTCTAATGTTGTTATGTAAAATGACACATCCATTTTGCAGAGTTATTGACGCTTCCTTTACCTGTTTCCATCCTCTTAGGGTCAGTTTACATCGCACGATTCGACGCTGCAACTTTGTTTAAAAATGAACGGCGTAGCACTATGTTGTCGTTTCATTATTTACATTTAATACTGTCTGCTTGTAAACTTTGAGTTGAGATATAAGGAAAACACGTTATTTGGTTTGATCAAAACTTAAGTTCAAAATATTCAAAACATTACTCTTACAAAAAAACATAGCACCGGCATCCGTGCGCTATGGTTTCTCCGAGAACAGTCAACCAGGATGTTGTACAAATGATATTAAAATAAGTGGCTCGAAACATAATTATACATTAACTGCTTGTTCTATCTGTAATAAAATGCAGCTATTGCTTTCATAATATACTACTACCGTTTTAATCTTCACTTTAATATTTTTTTATGTTTACAACTTTTATTGTCCTGAGATCAACCTAAATAAAAAATTCTAGAAGTGTCTATGGCGAAGTGTCTGATTCTAACGTTAGGGATGACTAAAGCTAATAGAAATTGAGTTATAGAACCCTTTCATTGCTGAGTAATATGAAAATAAGTATAATTATTATTATATTTTTTGCCCCTGATAACGGGAGGTCGTGATCGAATCGTGAAATTTAAAAATAGCTGAATGACCTAAAAATTCACTTCTTTTAATGAATTATTCAAGTGATTGTATTTGATGTACAAATAATACTTCAATAGTGACAAAAGATGAAATGAATAGAATTGATCAAGAGGCACAATGCTTATTTAAACCACAATTTAAATAATGTACAGTAGACCATCTTCATACTGGAGCCGGGACACAATGTGTGCCTGTAAAGTCACGACGTGTTAAAACCACTCTTAGGCATTTTCAAATAATAGCAAAATCAGGGTTGGTCACTGTCACACACAGTTTGTCTTAAACGATACGGTCAAGTTAATCTACTGTATTCTGTTTATATTGTGCTTAAACAAGTGATCTAAAAATGTTAATCTAATTTGACACCAGGCGAAATAGATGAAGTCATTTCGGTAAATCACGATTCTCTTTTTTGCAATTGGTTATCCAATTTGGTCATTGACAAATGAATAGGAAGAGGTTGTTGCAACGAGAACAATCGGTGGGAAAGAGATAGAGTATCATGCCCGCTGGGACTACAGCTAATTAAATACATGATACAATTGCAGGTGTGAGGATTAAGACAATAATAACCACTTGAAATACAGTGACCAATAGATTTGTAAATGATATTGTACGGAACATTTCTTTATTAAACTGGCCTCACATAGCCGGAATGTCTCTCTGAATTTATAATCGGAAATTCATAATCTAAATTTTGGCACCTTGCCTCACACATATCTTAAAAATTCAGATTGATCAGTAGTCTCGTGATTCCCGGCACATATAAACGTCTTTATGGAAGAAGAAATAATACTAATCACATTGCTTTTGGCTCTTTATAATAAAAAAAGAAATTCTAATTTAATTTTAAATATTCCGATCCGGAATTCAGAACGCTCGTAAGTCTCATTCTTACAGATCGATCTCAGAAATTCATAATCTAAAAAATCTGAATGTGTGTGGAGCATACTGATATTGTATGGTATTCCGGTCTTTCTGGATTAATAATATAAATTCAGATTATGAATTCAGAGTTACATTCCGGCTGTGTGAGGTCAGGCTATACTTCTTTTGTTGAGTAAGTTTTTCTGGCTTTTCTTATCGAAAGTCTCACGTTTCACCACTGCTGCCCACTTTTTTGTATTGTATTTTGTATTGGCACCGGTATAGAAGAAGATTAACAAACTTAGCTTGTAATAAATACCACTTTTATAGTTTCAGTATTTCTGTGTATAAATCTGATCTAGCTACAGTGGATGCGTAGCATAAGAATCATTAAAATACTAGGTAAAGTAAGACACCGAAGGATGGAGGACGAAAAGACATCAACGCGCGAACGTTTTTATCACAGTACCATATTTTTTCTTTATTCATATTATTAAACACATGCTTTTTTACTGTATATAACAAATAAACCGTGCATTTTACCATAATTATATTGAAATTAGGCTAATCCTGATTATTGGTAAAATAGTTTAATTCATTACACAATATATTCATCACATTTTGTCATTAGGTACTTAAGGGATTACTCGTAGGTGTGTGATTGTAATTTAAAATAGTTAACACAATAAATTAAACTATTTCTTTATTATTAATTAAGTCAAATTAATTTAAGATAAAATCTGCTAATGTGTCGCAAATGAGCCACTTAAACAAACCGCCGGCGTTGTAACATTGTTTTCACTCAATGAATGTATTGTGGTACTTGTGTAACATCTCTCATTAATCTTTTACATACTCAGATTAAAATTACAATGAGTAGTAAATTAATTCGTGTTTTATTGCTATTATCTAACATCTTGAGGAGTTCGAGGTCACTTCGGTATAGAACCAAGAAGGTATACAATACAAAAGGTATACTGGTAAAGGTACATAAAGTACAAGTTCCGTCTTGGATTGTTCGTATGATGACCTAGAAAATCGGCGGTAAAGTAGATGAAGATAAATATAAACTATACGTGCATTTTCATGCAAATTAAAGGTATTATAATGCAGTAGAATGTACGGATATATAAGCTAGTATGTACGGGAAATAATGCGTGAAATAATCAAATAGGTTACCAAAGTACTAAGTTGTGGGTCAATAAAATTTTATGCAGACATAGAAGGAGATAGGCTACTAGGAGATAGGCAATATTACTTAATTATACTGATGTCATATAGTTTGAAAAAGTATGTCAATTAAAGAAACACTTAACTATAACAAACTCAACAATATCCAAAGTGTCAAATGTAAAAAGATTCAAATAAGTTTTCCAGAAGAGAAAAATGAAAATTTAGCAATTATGAGTAATTAATTAATGTGACGCGGTCATGGCTTTGTTTCAAGGTTCAGCTTTAATAATAAATAGTTAATTAGTTTACTACGGTTTATACTTTTTATTTATTTATTATTTACAATTCATGGCACAGAGCGGATGTGATTCGTGTTATTTATAATATACAAAATAAAAAAAATCGCTTGATTATTTCTTTCATGTCAACTCGCCTTATTTTCACTCTTCGGCTTTTCTGCAATACAACCTTTTCATTAATCAATTATCAATCAATTTATTAATTATTATCAAAATATTCAAGTTACAATCATGTTTTCTTTTAATATCTTTATTTTTTACGGGTCTTTTGTCATATATATGACATGGCAGACCCATCGTAACTTATTTCTAATTTCTTATGTATGCAATCATGTTGTATCTAATGAAATATTGAATGAAAAAGTGGAGTAGTAGGCGCTGCAGACTACAATACCGTGGGGCTTCTATTACTCCATTTCTTTCGGCTCATTTAGCCCCTTTTTTAGAATAATTTAAATTTTTACTTTTTACACTAGATTTAGCCTAAACAAGACTAGCCTAGCCTAAAGAAGAAGATAATGGTTTCCTGATGAGTCACAAGGTAAGTAGGTAGTATCAACAGGTATTGAAGCGTATCAAATAGACCTTATCAATTAATGTAATTAAATATCTTAACTATGTTTTAATTGTTTACTGTATGTCGTATTGATTAGTATTATCGTATCATAATCATATTATTTACGGTTTTTGGTTTTGAGAGGTATATGCACAAATAGTATTGCGATAGCACTAATGAATTAACTAAGGAATTATAATCTCCACGAAGTACTTAACTACTTAATCCTTATTATAAGAAGCAACACATTGTTAGTTTCCCAATTTTCAGACATAATTTGTCTGGACTATGTGTTGTACAATTAATTAAGGTAAACTGAATTCTTAAACCGATTGTCAAATGGTGATTTAACCTCTCATTTAACGAGCAATACGAAACTGGTTCTTTACAGAATGTAACCGAACTGGAACTACTGCGGATTAATGCTTTTGTCTATAGGCTTTATTACGCAAATGGTTCCGGAATTTGGCTAGTCAAAGTTAAAAGTAAATTTGGTTTGCAGTATAATGAATCATTGCAAATCCTTTTTGTTTATCATAATTACAATTGACACTTTGTATCCATGTGCTTAGAACTCAACTTAGGCACTATTACCGTGACTTAGGTATTTTCAAAGTTATTAGCCTGTCATATTCCGGAAGTAAATCAACGACTCATTCATATATATCACTTTGAATTCTTCCGCCTATTGGAATTTCTGTACTATTGTTAAAAATAACCCATTTCCGAAAGAATTACTCTGAACGTCCCTATTGTTTGAAGAAAATACTTCTTCCCTTCAAAGTTTTAATTCTATTAAAACACTAACTTAATTTTTTTTAAAAGGCGATGTCTGCTATAATCTAACGTAATTGCTTCTGTTAGGTAAGTATGTGTAGCCTTTATTATACTGTCTAGGAGACATGCATATAAAGACATGGTTACAAATGTTACTTCAATTATTATAATACCTAATCGGAGTATTGGGTAATGACTGTGTATTTCAAAATTAATGTCTGGCGGTCTACCCACAACTGTCATACATATTTAGAGGGTACCTCTGTACAATTGAAATGTACGAAATGCAAACAAAGGTTCATACTTAGTCGTAAGCATAGGTTCATTTAAATTTTAAACTATCAGTTAAAGATCTATAGTTAAATATATAACTTTAGTAGCTTCACAATTATTTATCACGTATCTATTTGTCATACGATGATATCATAACTGAGAAAACATTGTACCTCCGACATAATTATGAGTCTAAATCACGTGCATCGGCCTTTCCTCGTATGATCAAAGTCACAAACGAATATATTTCAGAAATGTTGACCTTCAATGTTTCAAGTTCAAGAGCATAGCTTCGAATGCAACTAAGGTTTTTTAATGATATGGAATCGTGGAATATTTATGCAAAACAATATTAAGCCAGACCTTAAAGTTCTATTGATAAACTTTCCTATGGCACATGCACATCACAACTGTACACTGAAATAATCACATAATCGGCACTCGCGTTTCGGACATCGTGTCGTGCTTCGTTCGAAGTTTAAACCGGACTGAGTGGTTTATTATTATATCGAGGGAAGGAACGTTCAAGGTTCCGTCGGCCGCGGCCGCCTCGCAGCGGCTTATCTGTCGCGCTTTGTCGTGCTCATTACATGTATCTCGCGGAAATCATCACCATGTGGTAACTTTGCTGTTGCCAGCTGGCACCTACATCATGCCTGAATCATTAACCTAACATGTCGAATGATTTCCGGTACTTCCACATCCGGTAGTAAAAATATTAAAATAATTATCATTATTGTTAATCCAAAGAATTAATTATTAAACATAAAAAACTTGAAATGCTTTTATTTTGATAAAAGAATTGAGTACCATTCGAATCGTTCATTGATTTCGAGTTTCCGTTCTTTCGTAACACTGCAATTTTTTTAAACAAGATAATTTGAGGAGTAACTAATTACATTGCACAGATCCTACCTATAATAACTTTTATTCGTCGTCACTTCGGTAACTTGGGAACGGCATGGCATTATGAACGTGATAAAATCTATAGCCCACACGATGTTATTCACAATTATTTGCAGCTTCCCAGCTAACTAGGTACAGTCACGAGGTTAATTTACATACCAGCTATCAAACTATAGGATGCACCAATATTTAAGCAAACATAACATCTAAGTAAATAATAATAAAGTGCGCAGGTATGTATTACTTTATCAACAGTTTTTGCCATTACAATTAATGAAGGTAACTTGGATTACATCGGAATGCGATGCATAAAAAATTATGCCAAGTTGATGTATGTACTCGCCTAGTGCTCGATCCAAAAAAAACAATGTAAAATTAAAATATCAAGCGGCCTTACTATTTTCTTCGCATCGCGGCGTCGCGTATCGTCTCTCCACGTTTCGGTATAAATTGTCTTTAATGATGAAATGTGGCTTAAATCTTAAAAATTGGCCATCACAGTATGTGTCACGACTGTACGTAACATGGAAAGTATTTCAATGAGCATGATTTTCGTCAGCGAGGGGCGACGTGCGAAGACGATCGTGCGAACGCTCATGCGGGCAATACGTATCGTGACATGCTGCATGTAGTCGCTAAAATTTAATAATCCTTATTATTACAGCAATAAGATCCAAAATTCCGTTTCTATCAGTGTCCGTAGTTTTAGGACGTATTGCGAAATCTTAATGCTGAAGTAAAATAAGCTCGATCTTTAGATTGATCGGTGCGCAAGTCAGATTAATAATTTTCAAGTAACAGGCTATACAAGACTAATAAAATCAACTGATTCGAAGCGAGCAGATACTCGTTGTATCGTTAAAAAAACATAATATTATTAATAGGTATATATTTTTTTAAGTTGCATTTTATAGGCGCAAACCCGAAAAAACATTTTTACATGTAATTGAAATTACGTTCACGACTGCTGATTTAATATGTTATTATTATTATCAGTACTTTAGTTCCAAAATACATTGGTTCACCTTGACCCTAAGTCGTACGGTCTTACTACAAAACATTCAAACAATACCTAAAGATGTAACATGGTTTAAACAAGTGTTTATAATATTTTTGTAGTAAGACCGATAGTGTTTATTTTAACTCAAATCTACG
>DWAK01000535.1:0-10252 GCA_018230145.1 Lepidochrysops patricia
TATCCCCCATCCATTGGGACTTATACGTGAGAAGTAATCACACGTATATTAAGTCCGGTATGCAGTGATCTGATACAAGATTAATGAAATTGTGAAAATCACGTTGAAATCCAATCAGCAGCTACGGAAATTAGCTTGATCATTCATACGGACGGACATTATAATAATATCTGTATATGAGTATAGATCAGCTACTTTCAAACTGAATGCTTTCCCTTTAGTTTAAAGTATGTGTCAATACACATTGCAGATAGGATAACTATAATATATGCACATTGCGATTATTCTTTGCTTGAGAGCGTCTTAAAGTCAACTTAAGGTCTCAGCCCAAATATCAATTCGGAAACGGATCGGCACCGTATCGCCTCGAGCTCTAATAATACCTCATACCTAAAAATATAACCCTTTAATCACAATATAAATTGAATACATCAATGTTCAGAAATAACATAAAGTAGAACTCGTATCTATTAAAAATTAATTTTTATTTTTCATTTGTTGTTTTACTTTTTACCCATAAATTATTCTCATTGATCAACATTTGAAGGTAATAAAAAGTTGCGTGGAGGCGTGGTACATGAGTCCTCTATAATTATAAAACTTATAATAGTCTGTATTTAAATGTGAATTACCAAAACATTAAACAATACTTCTAGTTTATTAAAATTGTTCGTGCTACTTTTTCCGCTTTTTTTTTATAGATAATTGCTGGTCAATAGTATTTGGTTATTACTAGAACATTCTAATAATAACCACTGCGTCGAGCTACCGCTACGTTTAATGGCTACGAACGACCGTTACGAGCGACCGCTGTGAGCGACCACTACGAGCGACCGCTACGAGCAACCACTACGAGCGATCGCTATGAGCGACATGCGACCGCTGCGAGCAACCACTAGCAGCGACCGCTGAGAGCGAACGCTACGTACGACTGTGATGTGCGAAAGCGACCTGTGTCGCTATTAGGTATCTTTTTCCTTTTTCTATTTTAGGCAGAACAATATCTGTCGGGATCAGCTAGTGATTTTTCAAATTATAATTACACCAAAATATTTTTTGTTACAATGAAATGTAGTTTCAGCATGATACAATATAATAATATCGCAAGTGCCAAAATCAGGTATATTATGTTTGTATTTGTACATTGTACGTCCATTAGTGACCTATGTGCTGTGTACTATGTACTACAAGTTAATTACGGACACCAGTACAAACTTGTGTACAACAAATATTGGATTTTGATTTGAACAATCAATCTTAATTAAAGTTTAAAATCAGAATGGAATTATAATAGATTCTCAAGGATTTCGGTCTCATAGCTGGTCAGCATCACAGCTGGTCTGATCTTTGTGATCCACGCAAAGGGAGAGCCATGCTTTGGCACGTTCCGCTGGCTCTAGAAATATCACAGGTTTACAGAAAACCGGCGATAAACAGCGCTTACACTGTGTTTCGCCGACTTTACCGGAGTTCGAATTCCCTACCGCCCTAGAAATGCCGTAGTTGGCGTGTATACTCTTAAAAAAGCCGGCAATGCACCTGCAGCTCTCCTAGTGTTGCAAGTGTCCATGGGTGACGGTAGTTGCAGTGAGCAGTTAATCTATAATACCTGAGTATAATAAATATAATATGTGCGCTTCGAGACCTAAACCTGAGACCTTCGACTTTAGTCGTTTAAGGGGATAAAATTAAAATGAATTTTGTAAGTCAGTAGTTTAACACCGTAGTATACATTAATATAAATAGTTGACTGTATTAGATAAATTATGTCCTAATTTTGAGCACTGGCGCCTAAGAATTATTGTCCTCTCCCAAATTAAATTCTAGTTGAAGTTAAAACGATGGTTAACTTGGGTAAAGATCGGTAGTTGGACAATAATTTATTGGTCATTTACCCGAACTTCTGAGACATCTCAGAATGATTATACAAAATTAATAGTGAATGCCAACTGTAAATCCCCAGGGTGGTATTAGGTGATTAACAAACGGCCCCGCGTACCGCCGCGGAGGGCGGCGACGGTAAAGCGAATTTCGTAGCGATGCCTCGCGCCTGCCCGCGCGGTTGGATTTAACACGGTTTTTGACCAGTTTGTGCACATACACTGATAGGAGTGGACGATAACGACGACGAACTTACGATGATCCGCGCGGCTATGCGGTGCCTCGTATATATGATGGGGACTACCTCGCGGACGGTGGCGGTGAGAGCACCGCTCGATCGTGCGGTCGGCCGGTGATGTGTGTCGTCTACGGATTTATTAGAGGTTAATGCGACATGAGATCCGCTTCACCGCCTACCGCGGCGGTGTGCGGTGCCGTGTGTTTTCGCTTAAATCCCCAGGGCCGTATTACAGTAACCTTCCCTTCGGCAGTCGTGTACAAAACGGACCGTTTTAGACACGACTTTTGACGTCGTGATTCCCAGAGGTTCTACGGGTTCAGCGGGACTTTTTCGTAACGACAAATTGAAATAGTTTTACTGTGCTTTACATCGTGTTTAGAAATAAAGTGCCAAATATACTTAAGCGTGTATATTGTCCTATTAAATATAGGCATATAAATGCTATCGTCATTGATATTAAAAAAACCCTAGATCCACAGTCTCGTACAAAAGTAACACTCAAAAGTGTCCCTAAAACTATACCTGTCGAAGTTATAGAATGCTATAAGCTCCAAGCATAATATAATTGCAAGTTCAACCTTATGCCAAGTACTTAAAGTTGTAATTACATGGGCATAAATGCATACAATGGGCGCATGTTGCACTCATTTGTTGAGGACGTTTATCAGACGTTGAGTGTGAATCTTGGGTTTTTTGTATATCAATGCTATCGGTATATATGAATATACTGTGAATAATGTAATAACGCCTCTACCAACGCTAGTAAGCACGATTCGACGGAATTACCAGGAGTCCCTAAAGGACGTCACAGACAGAGCAGATAATATAAAAATGTATATTATAGCACGATATATCTCGATACATCTTGCTATTGAAATTGTCAAGAGACCTCACACAACAGCTATAGGTAATGTATATTTTTACATCTTCGTATTTTGACAGGACGTAATGTACATATACTTACATTACCTTTATGACTAAAGAACGTCACAGACAGAGTAACTCTGTCTGTGACGTCCTTTAGTCATAAAACTTCAAATATTTGACCTAAAGTAAGGTAAAAAAATTTACTAAGAATTTTTTCCAAACAATATTACCTACCTCAATCACAACAAAACAGAATATTTTTCCAGTGATTTTAACTCAACGAGGAATTCTTGGTGAAACAAGAAAAAAGATGGGAGCAAACTGGAAATTAAAATGTATAATGGCCTTTTTATTGTTCTTCTTTTTGTTTATAATTTCATTATATCTAGGCTTTATGGCCTTCATTAAGTTAATGCCTAAGGGCTATAGTTTAAATAATACATAGGTGTCAGTTAACTAGGTATCGTAAGTTGTATAATAGTTTATAATAATATTAGTGTTTTGTTTATACATTCATAATATTGAAATCAAAATTCTACATTATTTTACAGTATCCTTATACGAGTACACTGTACTATATCTTTGTCCATATTTGTATATCTATATATTATACAAGCTGACCCAGCAAACGTTGTTTTGTTGTATAAATTACGAAAAACCCAAATATCTTACGGAACCCGATTGTTTCCAAAATGAAATTTAGCCCATGTTACTTGTGAATAATGTAGCTTTTGAATGGTGAAAGAATTTTTAAAATCGGTCCAGTACTTTTTGAGCCTATTCATTACAAACAAACAAAGTTTTCCTCTTTATAATATCAGTATAGATTAGTGTTTTGTTTATATATTCATAATATTGAAATCAAAATCCTACATTATTTTACAGTATCCTTATACGAGTTATATAGTATATAATATATATAGCCATATAATATACATAATATATATAGATATACTAAACATGGTCAAAACTCTAGTATACAGTCTAGTATACTATATAATTATATGCCCGACGCTTAACCGCTTACAGGATGACTAGTCAATTCTAGCTCTTACACGAGTACTTCGACAAAGCCCAAACAAATGAAAGCTCTTCGGCTTTGCACAGCCTCAAAACTGTGTTTGATTGGTGTACAATAAATATAAACCTTACTACAAACGACTGAAGAGCTTTTTCTGGTACACCAGTGCATCGTACCAGGCCGCTGTGGACGCGTAGCTTAAAGCGTACTTTTGGAAAACTAACGTCCGACAAAAAATATGTTTTATTACTCTAGTTAAATAAACAGTCCGTGAGTTGAACGTGCTATAAACGAGTGAGACACTTTTTATTCAGTAATTAAAACAATATAAAACAGTACTAATAAAAACTTTGCTAACATAACCCAAAAAAGTATGTTAATATTGCTGTTTTAACACTTACATAATATTATTTTTTAAATTTTGCCTGCAGATCGAGGCAAGGCAATATATTTTATCGCTTATCAATACGGAATAGATAATAGATTAATCTAAAATACTTACAATGAAAAGTCTCATAAGTAATTAATATTCAAAACAATGTATAGGGTTTATAAAAATATAATTTAGTTCTAATTAAAATATGTATCGTATGACACAAAAATTTGTGCCCCTCGGGGGTCTTAACGATACCCCTGGACCGTCTCGGGTCCACCATAAAATTTTACGCTGGGTACGTTTTACAAAATTAATACTCTCGCCTTGTCCCTTCAACAGAATGCGAGGAAATTATGATGATGAGATTGGTTAAGCGCGCCTATAGCTCTTTTAAAGCTGCGCGGAATAAAAAATATTGTTATGTAAAGATAGATATCCTTATCCTTATCCTTTCCTTATCCTTACATATAATAAAACAAAGTCCCTGGTCGCGTCTGTCCATCTGTCTGTTCGCAATAAACTCAAAAACTACTGCTCGGATTTACATCCGGTTTTCACCAATCAATTATCTGATTCCACTGGATGATTTATCTATATAATTTGTTTAGTTTTTGTGTATATTTGAGTACAATTATTTAAATTTTGTCAGAGGTGTCAAAAAATTAAGCCATCTGGGAGCTTTCTACGAATTTATAAGAAACTAGAAAGCCGTGCAAAGCCGAGGCGGGTTGCTAGTTACAATACATAATAAAACTACAAGAATTAATAGATATTTAATGTCAATATATTTAAAGCTACTTGTATTTAGTAAAACGTTCCAACTATTAATGGATTAAGTGAGTTTTTTGCAACCTTAAAGTATATATGTAGTAACAAAAATAAACATAGAATCCTAAGTCTTCTTTTATTCTGTAAGCAGCTTAGTACCTAACTCAATATTTCTGTATATAAAAATTAAACTGAATATTTAATATGCAGTCATCATCCCTCTACATATATGTGTAGGCGTCACAATCTTGGTCTTTTACATTTATTAAGATTCCATATTAACATACAACGCTGGGGGAGGATTACATTTGCATACGGAGGCAAAGATATATAGCACTGAGGAGCAGTTGTGTAAAAACATTCTCCACAAATTGCCAAACTGTTGCACAATTCCGAAATCTTGCAGCTTTCAAGGGAAATTCCGAACTTTCTATGAACGAACTTTCTCAATTACCGTTTTAATTTAAAGGATAAACGTATAGCGGGTGCAGAATTAAGTTTTTCGTCTAATTATATAAGGAGTGGGTTCTTGTTTATAATAAGCGCCGGATTTTGGGATCATTCGCCTCGGTCATAAACATCAATGGTGCCAAAACGTCTCTTATCTTGCGCATTTCTCTGAGGGGCGGAAGCAAAACCGTAAAAGCGCCGCTCAGTTTCTCGAGTATGGTTCTAAAGGAACTCGAAATAAGGGCCGCTGGGACCCTTCACACAAAATACTACGATCACAGAGCAAATGGCTTGTGAAGGAAGTCTAAAGCGATTTTCACATTGATTTTTATTTAGTCTCTTTGATGCGATGCGTCGACTTTAATCTCTTATCTTAGACAATACGGTATGTGCTTTTAACCTTACTTTAGAATTCAATTAGATTGTACTTAGTGTCTTTAAATTAATAAATAAATACCTTTTGGGTATTAGGCCTTCATTAAATAGACAAGACGTAACGCATCTGTGGCACAGTGGTTTAAGGTTTGGCTCTCGACTTGAGTCGTGGGTTCAATAATTACTCGTTCGAGCAACTTAGAAGCCTGGTAAAAAAAATCATATTACCTGACAAGGATGATGAGTAAAATGATAAATGCGTCGTTCAAGTGAAACATGCACCTTATTACCACGAAAGTAAAAGAAGAGAGAGTCCTGTGTATTGCGCACACATTTCAATACTACACAGAGCGCTACTGCGAAGCGATGTTGTTTAGGATAAGTACAAAAGTCATAAAATGTACTAGCTAAAACGATATGAGTATATTCAACGCATTATTTATTCCGGTCTGTCATCAAAGAAGTAATCATCATGCTTAACTTTGTTGAAGTATCATGCGACTGCACCATTTCAAATTGCATTCAATGAAAGTTTCGCCGAGCGCCGAGCGCCATTAATATTAAGATGTTGCCAGCTTATATCGGCCAGCCTACATATTCATAGAGCTGTGCCGAGGATTAGGTGTACTCGTCACCAGTTTCACTTAGGCCAAGTTAGGCCTTCATGAATATTAAGCGGATAATTCAGTTATAACCGTCTAATGATGTAATGTAGTGTAATTATGCGAACGTCTTAAGTGTGCCAGGAATAAGGTGGTAAATCAATTATGGCGGGAAACTGAGGGGGTTTACTTTCCCGCAAGTTACGAGCGAGCGAAATAATCGATTAGAGATTCGATTTTTAAACTCGATAATAAGCTATTGTATAAATTGTATGAGATTTTCAATTAGTAGAAATTAATATTATTCTACTATATTATTGGAAATGTATTACACATAGTACAATGTACAATCATTGATATACAAAATACCTAAGATTCACACTTAACGTCTGATAAACGTCTTCGAAAAATGATTGCAACGTTCACCCATTGCAAGCATATAATATGCCCATGTAACAATAACTTGAGACAGGCATAGTTTTAGTGACATTTTCGAGTGTTACTTTTTACGAGACTGTCGAATGCTTTCGATCTAGGGTTTTTTGTATATAAGTGTGTACAATATGTCTAAATTAATTAAAAAAAAACCATTTTGAAAATCGTCAAATTCTTTTGCTATATTAAATAGGTATACAATTATTATTTTATCAAAATATAACATGTATAAAAGAGATGTTAGGTTTCTTCTTTGAAAATATTCTCAACGTCTTTTAAGCGAGAACCCAGCTATTAATAGTTTGTATCACAAATTGCTACAGCGACAAATTAAACTTCTTAAAATTAATATAAATTAATTGAAAATGGAAAACGAGAATAAATTAGCGACATCTCCGTCAGGTTGTCTGTCTGCACGATATAATGAAATTCTGTAACAATGAAACGAAATTTATGGTCCTGCTCTTAACATGCACTCTATTTTGGTAACACGTCTACCGGAAATTCACAAGAATGTTAAAAACCTCCTTTAAACTTGCACGCTTTAAATAAAAAGCTTAATACAAAACATACAAGATTCTCATACTTTGATTTGTTAATTTATTTTACGAGTTTCTGTGAGCTGTGTTGCTATTAATAACTTAATATTTTATTTCCTTAAAATATTTTACCTTAGATAAAAATTAAAACGTACAAAATAAAAATAACAAAAGAACCTAAAATACCCCATAATACTAAAGAAAACGTTCCCCAGATCTTCACCACCACAATACCTAGCAAACTGACAGAATTGCCACGTTGGTTGGCAATAGCTATCCGTTGTGCCAGGTTTTATGGCCACATTATTTCGGCATAACGCTTAGAACTCACGACGCGTTTTTTTCCCGCGCCTGCTGCAGTCTCGATTCTGTGGTTTTTCAAAACTCACGAGATCTCAGATTAGAGCGGGATCGCAGCCACCGCGGTCACGATTTTCTCCCGCAAGCTTGGCAGGTGAAAACCGCAAGACGGGTGGTTGGGTTAGATTTCTATACAAAATGCAAAACTATGGCAGAGCTTGCAGGCGCAAACCACCGATGCTGACGACGACCACCGGGTGACGCGCGGCTCGCACGATTCTACTACCGCAAAAAAACCTTGCACCCGCCTTGCAGGCGAAAAACGCGTGAGTTTTGATATCATTTTTTATATAGAAAGCTGTATTGACGGGCGCGGAAAAAAACGCGCTGTGAGTTCTTAGCCTAACAACTTACTGAAGCTGTCAGTCAATTACCGAAAGACAGTTAAAATTTGCAACCAAAAGCTGGCAAACCAAACAGTGCATTACAGTAGGCCAAAGTTATTTATGGCTTTGAAAAGTTTGCGGCCCCATTACGGCGAACTTACGTGTTTGCTGTAGACAAGCACGGTCTACGAGCATGCTACGGGCTACGAAATACGGAACGCTACGGCATAAAGAATTGCACAATGACACCACTGATCGTACAATAACTAGCTTTTACCCAGCTTTGCTCGCGTGGAAGTTCAAAATCTTTGCCAGGAGGAAAGTGTGATCATGTTTACAACAGACAGACAGAAAAACAAATATTTGTTTTTCTGTTCGTCTGTTTTGCAGCGGCGAAAGTTTAGAATGCTATAGAGGGAAGCCGTAGTCGCTAGACATGAGATTTGCACAACTGGACACTACATTCATTTATTGAAGCACTGATTCAAAAGGGAAGCCGATAGAAATGGAGTTATTGAGACGCCTTGCCACTGTGGTTTTGCTGATCTGGGGCCTTACTATGAGCTCTTATAGCAGTATTATTTTAATATTACATAATAATATTATGTATGTTAACAAAAGGATATTTTTTGGCAAAGTTTTAAAGTAAGTTTAAAACAAGACTGCAATAACAGCTTATAGTAAGGACACTATTTCCGACTTGATATGCGTGCTGAGACCTTAATTCGAAAAAAGACAACATAAATAACACTTTACATATAGTAATTAACTGATAAAATTCATCGGGTCGGAGCTCATACCGTGATCCCGGACCTTATAAATATTAATATTTCCCATCTCAGCTGTTAATTACCAGACAAACCCCCGTATTCATTAGACCAAACCTAATTAGAGGAGACCCTCCAGCCGGGATCTTTGAGCCGAATGTTTTGTGTCTATTAAGGATTGTGTTAATTCACTATTAAATTCGTTAATTAAATAATAATTGCCTGTAATTTGTAACAGCGCTTAATATTGATTTTCAAAGGCGATTTAGCTGACAACGTAAACCCGCAAAATGACCTGTGAGTTTAACAGGGCCAATTTCCTCCATTTTATTTAAGTTCAGATAAATGTTTCGGATATTTTTACAATATCCCAAACTTTATCAAACTTGACTGATTATTATAATCATGTACACTATAATAGTACATATTTTAATGTAAATATCACATATTACTAACGTATCAATTTTGTATTGCTTTTTGCCGTCCTCGCTTCTCCATGTTTCAGTGTGAAATAACCATTAAACACATTAATTTATGAACTGCGACACCGTTGCGGTTCTTTCATTACGTTTTCCACAACAGCAGATACACGTAAAACAAAATATATACGGTCGATTTAAGAACCAGAAAAAAATGCTTTTTAAAGTTAGTTTATAAATAAATATTACAAAAACATTTAACAACAATTTAAATTATGCATCTAAACGCAAAGAAACAAGATAGAACCGTCACGTAATGAACACAATTCGCTGAATCCGAACTATCCCAAAACTTCCGACTTTCACCCTTCAATCGCCTTTATCAGCACAATTAAGTCACTGATCATCGTAACAAGCCAAGGAATCCCCTACTCTGCATTATATAGATATTCAAGGAAATATTTCGCCACAAGTTTTTCCAAGGTAATATAAAGCGCATTATACATAATTGTGCTACGATACTTATTTCTCTCTTATATTATAACTAGTTAACCCGGCGAACTTTGTTCCGCCTCAGAGGCAATAAATGAGCACATTTTTTATTAAAGTTGCGTTTTGTTATACCATCTTTTATGTCACGTCCCACGGGAACGACGAGAACAGGATAAAAAGTATCATAATATGTCCTTCTCCTAGTTAGTAGCTTCCTCCGTACCAATTTTCAACCAAACCGGTTCAGCCGTTTTTGAGTTATAAATAGTGTAACTAACAAGACTTTCTTTTATAATAAGAAGAAGAAGATTTATAATAGATATTTAATATTAT
>DWAK01000536.1:0-10252 GCA_018230145.1 Lepidochrysops patricia
CATCATAAAAGTGGTGATCTGATGATGGAATCCAGGAGTAATCGAGGGAACTCCTTGAAGTGCGAATGTAACAATCTAAATGTAACGCAGCCTAAAAGAAATTTGCTTTTATTAAATCTTTCATGTTTTATCTTGTTGCTTATTACTTTTCAGAAAGTATTTATTAAATAGACATTAATTGCGTGTCTTGCTATGACATCAGAGGATGCGTGCTGTTCCGTCTAATTGGCCAGCTATGGTTGAGCTGTCAGGCCAGCCTTTCTCGATGTGTCAGGTTCTCCTGACCTCAAACCTGCAACTTAATAGAACGTTATAAAGGATAGAGTTTAACAGCTTCCGTCCGGTAACCTAAGATCATAGTATAAAATAATTACTTATTGATACCTGATAATATTATATTATATAGTTAATGTAAACTGAATATGCTTGTAGTAGGTACAAGACATACACCAACATAGATCCACCTCTTTTTATTTTGGTTTAAAAGACAGACTGCGAAGAAGTTATTGCAGTTAATTGTAATTATTATAAAAACCACACTAAAACTTTTAAATAAACTATAGCCAGCGGTATTTTCGGACCATTTCGACCTTTTTACCGGCGTTTCTATCAACGCTCTCGCGAGTCCTCCAGAGCGGGTTTCGTACAGTATTGTTGATTGCCCAATCGAGCCAAAGAACGCAATCTCTTCGCTTGAAAACTTACCGCACTAACTGAATAATATACTATTTTAAACTTTACTAAACTAATCCTACGGATAAAACTGAGGTAGTGTTAAGTTGAACAGAACTAAACACAAATTCTGTACCTATTAACCTAATATTACCTCACAAAACCACTAGGAAACCAGTAATGAATAGACATTTACACCCAATCTACCGAAGCAAGTAGATTTGAAAGTAGATGTAAATTAATATCCTACACACGTAATCGAAACCACCAAGACATGCCCAGTCGGTCAATATGTCCGTACATATTTCCTGCGATTATGCTAGGACCACACTAACGTATAACGTCCAATATGGTATATATTGGACGTTATACAATACAAGTATAACGTTAGTAGGACGTTATAATATACAAATTTTTTTTACAAATGTATTTATTAAATCATAAAAGTAACATTTAACAAATTATCATGTATTACTTAATGGTGGCCATTCTGTCTACACTATGATTACGACATAGATATCTACTACCTGTTTTGTAAATATAACTCATGTAAAGGTCATAATTATTATTATAAGGGCTACTTGCACGGATCTGGATAAAAGCTAACCCGACTTAAAATATCATGCCATCTTTCACATACATATAAAAAATTGAGAGGGATAACACAATATTAAACCCATGGTAAATTTTAACCTAGATCTGTGCAAATGTCATAATTATAGTGCGCGCGTGAAATAGATAATTTGCATCTTCCAAACTTTCTTTGTTTTATACCAAGAATGTTTAGAAGATGCAAATCACTCTTGTCCTGTTGAAAAGTAAACCATAATACATACGGATCGATAGCAAAAAAGCTTAAATATTAGAACTTGATAGATAAAAGACGCTACCAACGACATGCAACGGTAGTATGGTCGAGTTATTATTAATAGATTCCATATTGCATGCACTGCCGCTTCTTCCTGATGGGAAGTGCGATATTTATACCTACGATTAATCAGCAGGCGACCAGTTGCTCGTCTACTATCAGTTGACAGAGGAAGTGATAAGAATGTGACAGTCCACATCGTACAGAGGAAGTTCTGTGTTTTGAGAAGATTTATTTGTATTGTGAGTTTTTTTTATTTTTGTAGGCTAACTTTCTTCATATTTGCTAGACTTCATTAGCACAATATTTAATTAATTTAAAATTTGTGTAACTTTTATTATACATACATTCAGATGCTACTTTTACATTCTATTGAACATTCTATATCCTCTAGGTTGGTGCTATTTCGAACTTAGATTCTATTTCCACCCTCTACATTTAGAAACCTTCTAGAATCTTCACAACATAAATTGATCTTTAAACGTGTATGTTTACCTTCAACAAAAGCGAAATGACGGGAAAAAGATCGCGATTTTAATTGGTGTCGTAACAATGTTTCTCACATTTTTTCCTTCCTTCACTTTCCTTTTGTTCGCGAAGGACGTGGCCCATTTGTGATGTTACTTAATACGTTATTCTATATTGGTAACGTTACCTTGATTGTTGATATGACGTGGCTGAGATTATAGGCGTATTAATATTAAGTAAATTGATATGTTATAATATATTTCTCGACGCAATCTTCATAAGTCGGTACCTACCAGCCATATTGAACGCAAGTGCATTAGATGTTCATTGTTTTTCTATTCTAGGATTTCTGAAATTGTTTAGCTGCTCCTTCCTTCTTTTTTTGGAAAGGCGGTTAAAAATCCCAAGGCGGGGACTACATTACGAATTACAATGTGAAACCCAGTTAAACCCGTAATTTGGGTGTAATTTCCGAGCACTGAAATTAGAACTGTGGCCTCACGCAATAATATTGAAAACAGTATGTTGTCAAATGAATGTTTGATTCCCACTCTTATTTCAAGTTCTAATTTTAGTAGCGTACCTAAATTGTACAACTTCTGAATCTTAAACTATAAAATTAACAATACGCACTACGATTAATAGGTATGTTACCAAAATTTATTTAAATGTAGCGTTCTCGAATCGTATTGTATTTTATTTAACATAGACTTTTGCATTACTGAATTCTCAATACTTACTGTGTTTACCTGTATAATCAGATACGTCACAAGGCTGTTGAAGAAACGGTTCGAAATATTTATATAAGATTCGATACGGCTTTATCAGGTCATCCATATGTTTCATTATCTTGATAGATTCAAGTGTGTTGCGAAATATTTCTTGTGGTCCGGAATTTAGGTTCGTCTCAGTTTTAATCAGGTATAAATTGTTTTTGATTTATTAAACATCACGTTTTCTATGTGTGACGCTGTTTTATTATTTAACGTACATAGTTTTAAGAATCGCCTTTGCAAAGGTCTATCTTTAAAACCTCGTTACTTAAAAAAATATAGCACGAGCCCTCGTTTTAATATTTGTGGCCCCTTCTCACTAGGGCCACATAATTATTTTGTTATTTATATTTTGCTTCCTATAATTATTTCATTCCTTTTCGTCTTAACATCATTTCCAATTCCTATCAATATTCTGGCATTTCTGACCATAGCACTCGGTAGCTCTATCTTTTTAACCGACTTTCAAAAAAAGAGGATGTTCTATGTTCGGCTGCATATATTTTTTTATTTTTTTTAGATCATATCTACTTTTTCTGTTAACTATGAATGAATGAAATGAACTTGTTAACTATGATCCGATTGCTTTGTTATACATAAGCAACAATTAAAATAATTTTCGTTGCCAAAACCCCTCAGGTACTTTTACAATGCGTGTATTGCACACACGTATTTCGTCAGCTAACAATAGGTATAACAATATATCATTATATCTTGCAAATTGCATACTTATCTACTAATTGGTGATCTCTTATCTAAATCGAGTCCTTCATAGACAGTCATAGCATAGCTGATGCCATTTTACCTTGATTTTTAAAATTTAATCACTATCATCTTTTTATAAAGCAACTCCATAGTCTGCACAACTAAATTGATTGTGAATTGTGATGAAATAAACCGAGCTTTCTAGAGGGACAAAAGGTGGTGATTAATTGTCCCGCCGGTTTACGGGTCCAATATGCTCTTTTGCTGCTTGCTCGAACATACTAGCAATATTTTCCTTATAAAAACATTGACATAATATGAGGAGAAAATAAAAAAAAACATTCCAGAAATTTTATCGCAAAGCAAATGTTGACTGATTACCAAAAAAACCCAAATATGGGCAAGACCTTTTTGGCAAAAAAGTTTCATAAATTATAAAAGATAAAGATAATTGGACACAATAGATATGATGAAGGTTTACCTTACAATGTAAAGATAACGTAAATGGGGTTTGACAATAAAAAAGTGTCAAGTAATAAAAATACCTCAACTTCAGGTAAAGACCAGTACCTATTTGAAACCATTTTTTTCTCATTTAAAGGGTTCCTTCACCTAGTTTATCTTATTAAGTGCAAAAAAATCACTTATTTTTGCAAGTCAAAAAAATATAATTTGCCTTCATACTTCTGAAAAAATGCGTTAAGCGGGAATGACCTTTCTTGATACTTGTGTCTTGTAACTTTAAATGTACAAAAATGACAAATAAGTTACATAATATACAAAAATGTTTCTTTATTTAATTTTTCGTTAGTGTGAAGTGTGAATACTCAAATAGCCTTTAATCAAAAATATACGGCAATGTCTTTTGTTCCAGGCTATTAAACTACAGGGATGCTGTAGGGGACGTACACCAGTGTTGTAATGTCCCCCCATCTGGTCCATCTGGAGGTGACCTGAGACGGCATGAGGATGAAGTTCTCCACCGGCTCCAGCTCCAGCAGCCTCGCCAGCGACACGCTGTCGAGGAAGTCCACGCTGTGCATCTACACTGATGTAGACACAGGGCCACCGCCTATGGAGAGAGTGAGTTTTTTTTTTCACTTCTGATACGCCTTTGGAATAGTCAGATTTTTTTTACAAAATAGTTTTTCGTCGTTTACGGTATTTTCTTTTATTATTCTTTCACAAAAATCAATATACCTATTACCTATAGACGATATCAAATAAATAGGTGTCGAAAATATTCTATTAAAGAAAATATATACTTAAAGATATCTACTTAAAGATATTTTATTTATCAATACCGAATGGTTAATTATTGTGATCTAAGGTAATTTTAACAGTAATAAAGTTCGTAATTTGAGTAGAAACATTTCCTTAAACCTCTCATACAATGTCTCGGAAGGGGAACATGCGTAAGGTGCTAACACCTATTGTATGATATTTAGTGTTATATTAGAATGTTTAACGACACGACACTAACACTTAGCAGGTTCATGTTAGGATATTGTGAATTTAGCTAGATGCCCATGGCCATATATTCCTTCAAAACTTTAGTGTAGAAAATAATAGGCATTAACGATTTTTTTTCAATTTGTACCAAATGGTGCTGTTAATTTGATAACTAAATTATTAATGGTAGGTATTAGCGTTTTCGAATTGATATATTTTCATCGTGAACGATGAGCTAAAATGCAAAAACTTTCATTCTCACAATCCGTATATTTAATGGGACGGAGAAATCAACTGTCGCCGGCGCAGCTCAGGAATGCAGCTAACGTACGCGTCCTCAACGTAATATTATACATTTAATTGTTATACTGTTGTAGAGGTTTTATTACGTATTACAAAAACATAAGAAAAAATCATGGAAATTTAATTTGCGGTTATACGGATATTAAATGATTTTAGTACTATTCGCTTGTTACTTGCAAATTAAAAATGTCACTTAAGAAATATTATATTGCTAAGTTGACATAACATTCAGAAATATATCAAAATCTACATATTTTAATATTATGTTGCTTTTAATAGATGACTAGGTAAATCGTTAAATATTTTATTATGAGATTAAAACCTAGAATTACGTAAGATTCTTTGCCTCGTCAACCTTCACTTTTATATTTTGATAGTATTACCAAGTATTACCTGTCATCTAAATGGTAACGGAAATCCTTTTACAATTACGCAAAAACTTGGTGTCTTAACTAAAAATGCAATAAACCAAATGAAAGTAAGAAATCAAAATATAATATGAGAAGTAAAACAATAATAAACAGTTAGGTGAAAACTGAATTGAAACGTTACATTTCTACCAGAAGTGTTTTATCATCATCATCATCAGATAGAACTGAAATTTATTTTGTCAATACATAGTATGTTATTTAATTAAGTATAATAGGTAATATTACCCTGATGCGTATTTTTTAATTTTAATCGAGTATCTAAGTTTGTAAGCTGCAGTATACTAACTACATAATAATAAAATTTAGTACATTCATGAGAAATACTTTATTAATATTTTTGCTAACAATTTTTTTGAATGTAGGTGCAACAAAATTCGCAGTCACTGTAATCTATTTTCAAAACACTCATTTATTGTAAGTGTAAATGATAAATCTAAGTCTATAATGAATTATATGTAACATTAATATAACCTTCGTCTCAATCAAATAAGAATGATTTAACGTGTAACGACTCGGAGTCCGGAGAACTAGAATCACCTAGTATCCATCATGAAGTAATCTAAAATAAACAGTAATTATCCCACGCAAAGATTTCGCTTTCGTGTTTTACTTTCGATTTCTTACTTAAATGTATTATTTTTAATCAAGAATTTCTAAAATTAAATTGCTGAATTCTTCAGAATTAGGTACTGTAGTTTTTTTGGTATTATTATTGGTTGTTTAGTTAATTTTAGTAACTATTTACAAGAAACTCTTACGTCATTAGATAATATTAACATTATGTTTAAAAATAATTACCTACTCAAACAATTAATCTTAAGATATCATGAAAATCTAGGCTAGTTAAAAAAATGCAGCCAACATGAACACATCTAGACATTCCTCGAAAAAAGAAATAGTCTGCTTTACCCCGTGCCCTTAAAGTACATCCGGGTAAAGAGAAAGTATCTGTAGGGTTCTTGCGACATGACCCATCCACTTGATGGCACGAGTCCTTTGACGTAAAGTATTTAAACGAGCTTGTTTTATGGCTCCTTACAAAGGATCACGTAATAATGTTTAAGAACCGGCCAAGACGAAGAAAAATAATAAGTTCAAAAATATATACAGCCGAAGATATAGCCTCCTAGTTTTTAAAAAAAAAAACTAAATAAAGCATTAATTAACCAATGAACTAGCTGATGATGAAAAATATTCGAAAGGACCCATCACGTCGGTTTTCAAATAATAAAAATTAAAAATTTGTCATGTATATTAAATTATGATGCAGATACCTTAAAAGCCACCGAGAAGTCACACTTACAACATAAAGCCAATAATATTAAATACTTATAGATGTACTTAAGTTTAGCTTAGGCAAAAACTTAATGCGGATACAAATTTCCAACTTTGAATCAAGTATCAAAACCATTACGGCGTGCTATTAATACGTCATAAAAAGCAGTAAGCCCGCTATTAAAGAATAACAAATCAATTTCTTAATTTTGTGCTCTAAGAGGTGAGTAGTTTAGCTCTATGTATCACTGGAGAGGCATCTAAAGAATTCCAATCGTTCCATTCCTATCGGCTTCTCTTTTGAAGCAGTATTTAAACGTTCTGTGATTACCAAAATCATATGCTAGTTTATTAAGCCTAAGACCAAAGCTACTACTTTACTACTATGAGCTAAGTGTTCTTAGAAGACGTATAAATTAGAATTGCAATGCAGAAAGCATGCTATATATCAGATTGAACGAGATAACAATTTAGCAGTACCTACCTAACTACTAACTAGTAAGTCACCGTGAAAAACAGCTGTTGTAAACAGAGTAATAGTAACAACCAATTACAGCTATCGAATTGTGCTGTTAATAGTCACACTAACGACTGTTATGACTTATGACTTATGAGCAAGTTTCACCGACACCGATTAAAGCTATTATCGATGATTAATTTGAATTTGTGCTTAGTGATAAGTGATAACTGATAACTTGATAAGTAATAAATGTTTTTTTTTTGTATTTGTATTTTATGATATTACTTAAAATGCTATGGATGAATGAATCTGAAAAAATTAAGTAGGTACTAATTATTATTTTTAATTTAAATGTTTTTAGCTTTAATTGTCGCTTAACGCTTTTAGTATGCATATTATTAATTAAACAATGGTAAAATCTTGACCCGGCTGGCTTATACCCGCGACTTTGTAAATGCTATATCCCACTGGAACACATATTATGTGATTAGATTATTTTTTATTTCCTAGGTCTCCTAATCTTCTACCATACCAAATATCATCAAAATAAGTAAATACCTACATAGTATTTATGATGTCAAATCACATAGGCACAAAAATCTATCCATTGGGACTTTTCTATTATATCCAAGCAATATTGAATTATTGTGTACTTTTGACAAAAAACAGAACTTTGTGATGCGTCTAATATTATGCTTATTATATTAAAACGTTTTAATACTCAACTATAGGTACCTACCTACTCGTAGATCAGGCGCACTCTGTTTTTAGTGTAGTTATACCTACATATATTTGTGTAGTTCACACGAAAATTTTATAACAATGTCTATAAATTATACCAGTCACAAAATAAATCATTACATAAACAATTTAATTAGTGCGGTGATAAAATTTATTAAAGTTAATTAAATATCCTTATCGTATGAGAATGTTGGTTAACTTAGGGATATATACTTAATCCTTAACTTTGGATGACGTTTATGTTTAGGTCCAGTTTCACCAAGTTAATCATTAGTAAAATATTATTCATCTCTTTCATTCATATTGAGATCTAAGAGACAATACGATATTTAATCGCCTATTATCTAAAATTGATAGGTCTGCTACAATAGGTCCGTAAAAAAGAAAAACTTACCATAAGTTTCTCTTCTTTTTTGTCGATTGTCAAAATCCTTATGCAATTACTCCAGTTACAGTGAAACTGGGGTCGCGAGGGCTAGGTTCCAGCGCCAAGGTGAGCCAGTGATAACGAATTTAATATGCAAATGACTGTTTCCTTTACAAAATCGATTTATATTTTAAATTTATAGCGACATAATTATCTTGTGTTGTTCTCTTGCTTGGGAGTAGGTAATATTATTCTTGCTAATTTTTACAATAATATTATTATATATTAACAGTTATAGGTTAGTGCTCTTCACGTTACCTTTTGAAGAACGTGTGAATCAAGAGACTAACTCTAGTACAGGCGAGTATTTGCAGGTATGAGAGTAGCTATAGTTACGTAATAACTATTTTTTAATCTGTGCTATAGTTGAGAGTCGCAAAAATCGCAACAGCAAACAAGGTGTCTGTGTCGACTTAATTTGATGTCCATAATATCCAAGGAGAGATGAAATAATAAAGAAAACTGGTTAAAGTATCGACAAATATAGTTGCAATATTCAATGTGCATTATTCATAGCGGGCGGAGTTCTGAGGCCATAGGATTACCATAGGAAGTTAATGAAAGGTAAGAATCAAAGATATTTTACTACACTAGATGGACCTTCACCTAATAAATGACAGCGAAAAACAGGCCAGCGTTTCTATGCTTGTGTAGGTACTGTTACGGACCGCTGTGTCTTAACACTCGCGTCATGTCATTCAATATGTCTATGTGTGTGTGTGCAAAATGTTGCCACCTACTATCATGCCTTCCTATAAATAGGGTAAATCGGATCAGGTTTGTTATTAGTGAATGTTGGTGTGTACGATTTGATTCGAATATTATAATTCTTGTGAATGTATGTTTGTTACTCGAATATATATAGAGATAGAATATAGATACCCATAGATAAACTTGGAGCTATCCAATAGTTAAGAAGTCTATGTTATCCAACGTACGACCGCTTCTCCAATAGATAATATCTGATGTTCAACCTTTACGGCTTTGATAATATCTATTAGCAAACAGTTACTAAACGAGTTCCAGTGTATCAATACTTTCATTTTAAATCACTCTGGTATTCCTAATCTGTCTACTGGCTATCACTTTCTCCGCGTGGGTGCTCCCTGCTCCGTCAAGCGGTCAATTGCGAGGAGAAAGACTGAGAGTTTTTCTAGCAATTCTCTCTTATGACATATCATAATATCTTTGATTATATACTACAGACAGATTGAGCATTAGACCGCGAGAAAACGTCGAAAAAAATAAAGGCTATCTGTTCGACTTTATTAGCACACACGCATAGACATATTGAATGAATTTGTATGAAATGACGTGAGTGTAAGACAAAGCGGTCACGCACCAAGCATAGAAAAGTTGGCATGTTTTTGCATTGTCATTTATTATGTGAAGCTAAATTTAGTGCAGTATATTATCAAAGATTACTATGTAGGAACCAGAGCGCGGTTATTTGCTGGTAGCAAGTAGGGATTGCAAAATCCGGAGCTTTTCGAAAATCCGGATTTACGGATTTTTGTCAAAGTATACTCCGGATTATCCGGATAATCCGGATTTTCTTGACTTTTTAAAAATTTCATAATTTTTTTAATATTTTAGTTAAAAACACAAGTAAAAATTATTGCCTAGCCGCATACAAGCAATAGTTTTGGCAATAATGCTTGTTTTTGGCATAATATC
>DWAK01000537.1:0-10250 GCA_018230145.1 Lepidochrysops patricia
CCGCGATTATTTTAAAAATTAATGAATCATTTTTTATTTTTGTTTTGTTTAGAGTATGTTAATAATAACTCCGTAGTTTAGTGGTTAAGGCCGTGGTTTTGATTCTCATGTTCAAATATTGCTTCCAAATTTGTTTACTCTACTTTATTAATGACTAGCAACCTGCCTCTCGGGCGCAATGCTGATACTAAATACACTAAAGAAAAACTGTAAACGTTCTATATAAAAATACCTATAAATGTTATTATACATATTATTAACCTTCCTCTTTAACCACTCTGTTAAAAAAACCGCAGCAAAATCCGTGGCGTAATTTTGATGATTTAAGCATTCATAGGGATAGAGAAAGCGACTTTGTTTTATACTTTGTAGTGACAATCACGAAGACACAATATAATTGGTGAAAGTTTATCAATACATAAGCATCTTTGCTGATATACCTCCCTCTTTCTTCCACAGCAAGTGTCCTGGGTGAGGAAGCGGGACTGGCATATTCTCAGCTCCGGCAAATTTACATACACCAATGATGAGAGGTTTCAGGTATGTCATAATATTATGTGTAACATTATTTTTGTAATATTGCCCTGATTCCATGGGAACTTTTAAGTGACCTTTGATTGGCTATTAAGTTGTTATAATAGCCAATCAAATTAGTTTAAATTATTAAATTACAGATAAACCTTCAGAAACTTACCTATCAAAGAGTCAGTTGAATTGATTTAAATAAATTACATTATATCTATAGCTTTTGTCAATTTTAAGCTTTGTGTTCATTTTAACCGACTTTCAAAAAAAGGAGGAGGTTCTCAATTAGACCGTATATACGATCTACGATATACGATCGAATTGAGAACCTCCTCCTGGAGGAAAAAGGAACATATTATGTTACTTTTTCTATTCTGCTTCGTTCTTGGCTTCATTGTTCTGAATATAAAATTCAGTAATCAAGAAAAAAAATCAAAACCTCCCAAATAACTTTTACTTTTAAATCAGCTACCATTTAAATATAACTCAATCTTCATTATAACCGATAAACTTAGTATTACAATAATAACTTACTAATGTCCGTTTTCACTAACAGCGCTCTAACTTTAAGTGTCACCTATCGGTCATTTAGAGCGTCTTATTTTCTAACTACACAGTTTTTAGTTATTATTTGCCTATGCCCGTTTCCACTAACCGCACCCTAAGTCTAAGCATCATGATATTATCAGCCATTAAGTTACATAAAAGACTTCCTAAATGACCGATACTTAAGCTTAGCGCGCTGCTGGTGAAAAACGGGCATTAGTATCACAGTTTTATAAGTCATATATAGGTATATAATATAACCTTCTCCTATTTAACGTCGGTTAAACCTCACTAAATGGAGTCCATACGTAATCGCGGGCAAAGAATATTCAATACACAACTCTCATAAGGCAACTCGAGTCAAGAGGTTTACACTGCACTTGCCACGAGCTGCAAATAAACGCTTATTTATCGAACGAAAAATCCACGGACTGAAGTGATTTTAAACGTGAAAGCTTTCAATCCAATCATTTATATACGGTCATTATGTTTTACTTAAGTAAGGAATAAAATAGGTATACACGTTTTGTGTGCAGTGCACTATGCAGTGTGCACATACTATTTTATTTTGGTTATAAGTTACTATCCGACCCGGAGAACCTTGTTCCTCCTTAGAGGCAATAAATGAGCAGATACGGGAACGGGATAAAATATCCGTTCTTGTGTTGTAAATAGTGTAACTAACACGACTTTCTTTTATATATATACTAGTTAGTCTACTACTATATATATAGTAGTTAGTCTGTCGGGATCGGCTAGATCCCGACAGACTTTGAACTACCTAAATAAAAAATAGATAGTAGCCTCTTCTCAGACCCACTGAATATTATGCATAAAAAATTTCATAAGAATCGGTCAAGCCGTTTCGAATGAGTACGGTAACAAACACTGTGACACGAGAATTTTATATATTAGCTAGAAGATTATAATGAAGCAAAAAATTAAGATCACTTAACGAGAATGAAGCTTACGTACGAACGTGTGATGGACAAAGTAAGGGTACAGAATTATATATTTTTAAAACGATGATTAGATAGTACTATAGTTCTAAAGAGACGTAACAAAAGCTGTAACAGGCCTAAATGAAAATTTTCTGACGGTAAACCCGCGCTGTAGATCATATTGGTCACCTTGTGTGCATTAATTGACCAATCATGGTACATGGCCTTGGTTTAACGTACAGGGCAGGTAGACCATCCGCATGATCCTTTACAGTTAACTCGCTACACGTCATATACATACGACCAAAAATATAATAAATAATAATAAATATGCCCTCCAAAGGTCTGGGACATAAATGCCCGTGAGCATGGAATGCTTTATACAAACATGATATTATAATAATAATAAGATCAGTATTTTGCGTGAAACATTGTAAACTGACGTCATACTTGTATCGCTAACCACAGCGGGATAACATTCATACGTTAAATCCAACCCAAATTAACTAACATTTGCGATTATTCAGTTAAAATAGACGAACACACACGGGTCCCAGACCACAGCATTAGTGGACAACTAATGAATAGGATGTACGGCATTGAACAGATATTATTATTATTTGTAACTTTATCTAATATAGGTATATAATTCTCGTGTCAGTGTTAGTTACCATACTCCTCTAAATGGCTTGACCGATTCTAGCTGATCCTGTCAGACGTTGTTATGCCTAAAATAAAAAATAGATATGATTGATATTCGCCTATTCTCAGGCCCACTGAATATGCATAAAAAATTCCTAACAATCGGTCAAGCCGTTTCGGAGGAATATGGTAACTAACAATGTGACACGAGAGTTTTATATATAGTAGAATACGATGGTACCATAAATAATAATATAGAATTATAATGAAATGGTCATCCGTAATGAGAGAAAATTAAGAGAGAGTGATCAGGCATTGGGCACACAAAATAAATGTGTCTATATGTCTGTTTAGGCCTGAAAAGATCATGAGTAAGCGGACTGATTATAGTGAAATTAGTATTAACTTGACCCGAAAGGACTCTCGCAATAAACGAATTTACGTAAACCGAAATTGCGGCCACTCTTTACAAGATCATACAAATAAAAGTTATTTATTTTCTCTCAACAATTTGTTGTTGTTTGTTGTGGCAGAAGCTAGGCCTTTTTAGGTCAAGAAGCCTTCTCAGGTTAATGAATTTTCAACAATCTTTAAACCCCGTCCAGACGTAGCTATAATATTTATATTAATATAAATTATAGCAAGTTATATATATTACAAGGTGTGGGGACCATAGAAGGCCATGCTCCTTGGAAGGCCAACTATGAAAAAGTCGTATTTATTGGCCTTCTGTGGTCCTACCACCTGAGTTACGTATGCGGCAGAAGCGAAGGGTGAGTTTTCTTTAGAGGGAAGTCGTAGTTGCTACATAAGAGATGTGTACAACTGCATACAGCACAGTGCAATAAGAAAATTTTGAAACACCGATTCAAAAGCGGAACCGATAGTAATATTGTTGTTCAGACGCCTCGCCACTGGTGTGCGGTATAATTTATATTAATATATATTATAGCTGCGTCTGCTATAATCTTGCAAGTATTATAAGTAAGTAGTATTTGCAATGATAAATAGAAATATATAATAATAAATATATAATTGCCTCTTAAAATAAACACTGTTCATGTTATGTTCTCTGAGAGAATAAAAATCTTTGAACACAGCCAAAGAATAATCTGTTTAAAATTACATCCTTTTTATAAAAATAGTTGACCTATTATTATTAATAGAACAGTTCCCATCTGCAGCTCTAGCACGAATATTTGGCACCTGCGTATACTACAAAATATTATAAATATCGAGAACAGAATTACGCAGTATTTTTTTAATAAGAACTTTTCTTGATAACATATCCAGATAAGATGTATAAAAAATCAAGATATAAGGACACACGCCTGTATTCATTTTTCTTTTTTTTCTTGATGTTAACGCAGGTATAAAATATTCATGCTGGTACCGGTCTACATTGAAACATGTTTATTCATTGTGGGCATTGGTAACGTTTTGAACGTTGAATCATTGTTCGCCTTTATGACATCACGATGAATATTCAAAATGGCGACCGGTATTGATATTGAACATTGTGACAGACGTCTATATCAATTTACGGAATCAGGACATTCTATTCCAAGGAGTTGCAGTAGTTATTATACTTCGAAACACAATCAATAAAAAAGCAACATTTCTGTTTTTTCGCTTACTCCTTTCGTCAGACGGAATCGGGACCCTCTTGATAAGACAATAGTTGCCTTCACATTCTAAAAACTTAAAAAATCTTAGTTGCTTGTGAAGCTGTTCTTCCCGGTTGTTCTATTCACTTGCTAATTCCCAAAAAAAGTAGGTTTACTTAGGTCCTATAGACTTAATGTTCGAAACGTAAAATTGGCTTCTTTAAATAAAACAGTTTGAATTCAGGAAGTTTTATTCGCTATTAAAAAAAGTTAAAATAAAATTATTACACCATTTGAAATGCAGATTTTCATCATTAGTCATTAACTATAGTAATATGTACAATGCCCTTTAAATTGCCATAAAAAACAAAATATAATGTTTGCTACGATGATGCTACAAAATTGCTACGATGCTACGAGAGTGCTACGATGCTACGAGAGAGCTACGATGCTACGAAATCGCAATGGTCCTAAGAAGTCGCTATGGTGCTACGAAATCGCTACGGTGCTACGAGCTGCTATTATTTAACGAATTTAACATACTCCATTATGTATTTTAAATAATTAATTTTATTGAAAACAAGTACATTATAATATTAAGTACCTAATCTAATCTAATATATAAATTCTCGTGTCACAGTGTTTGTTACAATACTCCTCAGACCTACCGAATATGCACATTTTATGTGCATATTCGGTAGGTCTGAGAATTGGCTAACATGTATTTTTCATACCCCTAATAGCTATATATCAAGACAGAAGAACGTCTGTCGGGATCAGCTAGTTTTGTTATAAAATAATTTAAAAAATATCAAATTCCCTTACTTTCAATATTAATGATGATTCGCTCATCTCTGTTTAAAACATTACGTAAAACTTGAATATTTACCTATTGAGGCGTAAGTAGAAAGGCTGCTTTTGTATTTTTACTTAGATAAGTATCTTCTTCTAAAACTCAGTGAACAATATTCAAAAAAGCTAATGCAAATATTATAATAATAAATCATAGCAAGATGAAGCAAAATTAAACAATATTGGCAAAGCTAATACAAATATAAAATCAAATCTTAGCAAAGTGTATCAAATTTGAGCAACATTGGCTAATATAAACCGTTAAGCACTTTATATTAATTAATCACAGCTATCGGTGTTTCCGCGCCATAAACGCTGAGCTGCATTTGCCCATTAACGAAACGCACTGTAATCATAAACTGAAGATATTAGGAGCTATTGACTATTGGTTTCTCATGAATTCTCATCTATACTAATATTATAAAGCGGAAGAGTTTGTTTCTTTGTTTGTTTAACGCGCCAATCTCAGGAACTACTGGTTCAATTTCAAAAATAATTTCAGCTCATTTATCGAGGAAGGTTATAGGATATAAAACTCACGCTAAGACCAACACGAGCGGAGCAGTAATAAAAATGATTCAAAATCGGAAGAATCAAACCGCGGCCCGTGGGTTAAAATTTTGTGTTATCCAAAAGTAACTATTCCACGCGGACGAAGTCGCGGGCAAAAGCTAGTGGATAATACTCGTACTACCTAAATGACTATCATGTTAATCAAAATAAATAATATTGAATGAGTTTTGATAATATTTTACATTATACTAGCTAATCTCGACAGACGTTGTTCTGCCTCCAAATAGTAGCCGATTCTCAGACCTATATCAGAATTGGCATATGATTTTAAAACTTAGGGCGCAGTTAGTCAAAACAAGGAAGTTAGAAAAAGTTCACATTTTCCAAACAATAAAATATTAATTGCAAATAAAACAAAATTTAAAGAATTTTATTACATTTTAGTTTATGCCGACGTTTCGGCTACATTGCAGCGGCCGGTTTTTTTTTTTATTTGTTTTATTTGCAACGAATATTACTATATTCGCGTAAACTTAATAAATCAATAAACATAAATATTAAAACACTAGCTTTGCCCGCGACTTCGTCCGCATAGAATAGATACTTAACGCAAAAATTCACCCGTGGGTCCGCGACTTCATTCTCCTGATTTTGAAACATTTTTTGTTAGTGCGCCGCTCGTTTTAATCTTAGCGTGATGTTTTATAGCTTATAGCGTTCCTCGATAAATGGACTATCCAACACTAAAATAATTTTTCAAATCGGACCAGTAGTTCCTGAGATTAGCGGGTTTAAACAAACACACAAACAAATAAACAAACAAACTCTTCCGCTTTATAATATTAGTATAGATTTACACGTTAAAGTACAAGAAAATAATACATTACAAAGGAAAACTCTATGTACCAGTACCAATAATCTTTGCGCAAACACAACAAACTAATGAACCAATGGTAATTCGGTTAACAATATCCAAGTTATATAAATCAACATTCCAGGTGCTGCACGGCGAGGGCTCTGAGGACTGGACCCTCCAAATCAAGTTTGTCCAGAAGAGGGACAACGGGACCTACGAGTGCCAGGTAATTTGATTGCCGGAAAATTCACTGGAATTCCAAAATTAGCGGAATTCGATTTGGAGTAGTGGAGGTGCGTGTGTGATTTGCTTGATGTTCTAGGACAGGGTGAGCGAACCAGTAGCAGGCCATAATAGTCACACAATATTTTAGGTACTAATCGCATAATAGGCTAGGCATATTTATTTTAAATACAATTTTATTTTAAAGAAGGGAATATTATTTTATAATTATAATTGCAGATTTTATTACTTTATTCAAATTCTTTTACATTTCTCTTAAATAACATAACAACTAGTGCGTTAAGTTGTCACATGTCACGTATGAGAGAAGTTCATTTGTTCGAGTGGGCAATCGACAATACCGTACGAGTGCAATATACTATAATATACTAATCATTAGAGTGCGGTATGATAGCGATTATATATAGCGATTATATAATAAAAAATAATTACTGTCTTCAAATCCCAAATCGATAATTTACGAAAAAAATCCCATAGGACTGTCATAGCACATTTACCCTACAAAAGTTAAGTACTGATATACATAGAAGAAACTCAAGGGCGGGGAAGGTTGGAAAATATTGTATTCAGAACTTAAACATACATGAATATAACATGAAGGGTTATCTCGTGGAACTTGCTGAGAGGGAGTATGAATATTAAAAGCAGTATGCTAATTGTACATCCACATTTTGTACATTTCCTAGCGTAGATTTTATTTCCTAGCGTACATTTTGTCTACTAGGGTACATTCTGTTTCCTAGCGTACATTTTGTCTCGTAGCGTAAATTTTGCTTTGTATTTACACAATTTAGCTGTTAAATTGCGGCTGGCGTTTTTATTTGCTTAATTATCGTAAAAAAACGTCTGTGATTTTAGTAAATTTGAATTTACAATTTTATTGTGATAAATTAGATCTTGCTTGAGATTCTTACACTTTGTAGATAGATTCTTTCGTTTGGTATTTTATCTACGTGTTATAATTGAAAGTGGTTTTGTTGAATAGTGTAGCTCACATAGGGTTATGGTTCTAAAGCTAAAAGGCGCAGGTCCAAATCTCGCCGACTAAATAAATAAATTTCTTAGTGCCTTAGCGTTTATTTCTCACTAGATGCTGCTTTGCCCATAATAGTATATTAATTTATGGCGCAAGAACATTTTGCCGCGGTAACAATTATCGTATGTCTTGTCTTAGGTCACAATGGATAGGTCACCGATAACAGAACCAACCAAAAAAACCAGACACGTTATAACAGGCAAACGACTTCTGTTGACACATGAGACTTATAGTTCTAATGTAAAGATTTTTTAATCAAAATAACTTTGTAAATTGTTTTTATTTCCAAGACAATTTTATTTATCGATATGTGTATCGACTAAAATATGTTCTGCACATAATGCACACACAACACATGCAACAAGCAACATACATACACACACATCCCGCTTCGTCTACCTCAAAAAGTTGACAGAATTCATTCAATGCGAAAAATGAAACATATTTAGGTGTCTGTTGGTTCTGTGTTACTACTATACTTCTATAATATGTTACATAGAAATTTACCCTAAAATATAGAATATCTAGAATTCAAGCACGTATTTGATTCAGAGCTTTAAATTTTGCGCACACAGATATGTTCATATTTCACTGAGGTATCTGGGTACTGGGTATTCCGTTCGGGTAAGACGAGCCATAGACTTAGCTAACAGATTGCGTGAAATGACAATATTTTGAAATAGAAACTTCGCGTTCTCGATAATTATGTAAGTGCATTTATATTTTAGTACAAAAGGCCTAACTCTCCACACAACTTTTCTCTTTTACTCACCTATTTATAAATTATGATATTATTTATAAATTAAGACTTCATAATTATTATGATTATAGCTTTAAGATTGAAATTTGGCATAGAAATAGTTGGACATCCATGATAAGCTCACTTTTGAGTGGTAAAATGTACGGCGAATATTTAAAAGTTTGCAAGCATCTAAATTTGTTACTCTTTCACGTAAAAACTACTGAATGGGTTTTAATAAAATTCGGTACGGAGTCAGTTGATGCCCTGGTTTAACACATAGGCTACAAATAAGCCGCGGGTAACACCGCGGGCATATAGTACATCAATAATTAAATGGTAAATAATTAAATGGTAAATAAAAAAAAATAATATTCAAAGACCTACCGCTGCAGACAGCGCTAACTGGGCCGCTGCAGTAATCACCGGCGGCCCAGCAGCATAGCGGAGGAGGAGGCACCGAGGTTTTATGGGTTTACCCGGGTGCGCTCCTTACCGCAGTACCCGGGGAGCGCCATATACCCCGGTGGCCTTTCCAGAGCTGGGAATTTCCCACGTAAAAAAAAAGACTGTCAGTAGTAATTCAAGCTCAGTGTATTCTCTATGTCTATGGTGAGGATAAGAACGGGTCGTGTAAGACGTCGGGGCGGGTACCGCGGGTGAGCCGGGTCTGTTACTCTGAAAGGGACGTGCCTGATAACTTATTCCTGATCTTGCGTTATTGTCCATGACATAACATTACCGTATTCACGTATTTATATTATAGATTGTATAGAATCATAGATAAAAAATTGGTCTCCGCGCGCTACAACGAGATGAAACTCTATAAAGAAATTATAGATTTCTAAATGCGGCAACTTATTATTGTAGTGTGTGTAAAACAACTCTCTTTAACTATGGTGTTTTGTATGAAGGCTACGCTGGATTTGGCGTACTAAAGGTTGCCGCATTTTTAAGTACGCTGAGGGCATCTTGTCATTACGCGCCGAAACCAACCATCCATATACCTATGTATTAAATACTATTTATCTACTACCTAATAGTGTTTTCAGAGATGGAAATAATACAAATATTATAGACGCTAAAGTGTATCTGTCTGTATATTTCCTCTTTACGCCAAAACAGGTTGGCCAGTTTTGATGAAATTTGGTAACCTGCGAAAGGGGCAGCTTTTATCGCAAAAAAAAATACTTCTGTTATAGATTACAAACAAAACTTTCGATCTCTGAGTTGATTAATAGTATATTATGCAAATAGTGCGGTAAGTTATCGATTACGCACGAGAGAAGTTCATTTACTCGAGTTGGCAATTGGCAATACCCCACGAGTGCAATATCCTATTTTTTATCACAAATGCGAAAATAAAAGTAAATAGGTACTAAAGCGTCCGCCATTGAGGTTGAAGTTAGAAAATACGCGAGCATTGTTTGAAATTTGAAAACGAGTGCTATTAAACTTAAGTGTGTTAAGTTCTATAACAAACCCAAAAGCATGCTGGAAGTAGTACTTACGCCGCATGAGTGTTAAAAAGAAACTTTCGATCTCTGAGTTGATTAAAGGTAAATTATATACCACCCATTTCACAGTAGCTTACGAATATATTTTCGGCAAATAGCTTAATGGATTCTAGGTGTTAAGAATAGATTTGTGTCAAACCTAATCTAGATGCTAAAACACAACCTAAATTTTAAATTAGATCACCTTAACGGCGGCTCATTCGTATAAATATACGACTTTAGATTGTGCGACC
>DWAK01000538.1:0-10250 GCA_018230145.1 Lepidochrysops patricia
TCAAAGTATCTATTTCACGCGAACGAAGTCGCGGGCAACAGCTAGTCTTATATAATTAAAATACTAGCTGAACCAAATCGGTGCTGTTCTTTTATATATTTTGTAATAATATAATAAATAATGGTATATCACTCGATTTACCTAGATCGACAGTCTCGTACAAAAGGAGCCTTTGAAAGTGTCCCGAAAACTATTCTTGTCTCAACTTATAGAAAGTTATAAGCTACGAGCATAATATTATTGCAAGTTCAACCTTATGTAAATTATTTAAAATACATGGGTCTACATGTATACAATAGGCTCAATATTTAGAATGTTACTCTCATTTTTCGAAGACGTATTTCAGACGTTGAGTGTGAATATTGGATTTTTTGTAAATCAATGGTTCTAATATAAATATATGGGGAATAATTTACCCATTGTATTTATATGGTGCCAAAACATACTAGTCTGTCTTAGATACTTGTGAACTTGACAGTTAAGAACGTTTTTCTTTAAAATACATTTTATTCTCCCAAGACCTATTAAATGCGCTTCGCATAAATTGAAATAAAAGTCAGTGTAGTTTATTTGCTGATAATTTCTGTAGTGTACTATCTTACTACTATCGTAGTAAGGTTGAAAATTATACCTCAAGTGCTCGACGGCGCGAGGTTGGATAAATTCACTTAATAAATATTTCGCTCAAACGTTCTTTATTTTTTTTAAAACGATGAACCATTTTAAGCAATGGACCTAACCTTTTCTTTAAAATATTACTTCTCAGAATTAAATACATTACTTCGTTCATCAAAGAACAATTTTCTCTGATCTAAAATGTATCACTTAAGAGATAATAGATCGCTTCTTGTAAAGCAAATAAAGTAGGGGCGATAGCTTCATAAACGTATAAAGTATTACAATACTTCCATAATGTTATGAATTATTCAATATTACAATGTGTTTGCATTATGCATGTAATAATAGAGCAGTAGAAGTGGATTGGATAGTCAGTCCCTGCGGCTAAGTTTGAGTTCAACTTGAACAGAACTGTTCAACTTGTAATGTAATTAACGTATTATAACTATTTGCAGATCAAACTATCTGTATAGTTACTTACCGCAGCTTTATATCTCGGAGGTTTTACTATTTTGCAACGAGTCCTGCTACGCGCGTAGCAATAGTACACATAGTTATTCTAGGCGCGTAGCAATACTACACCTAGCTATTCTACGCGCGTAGCAATACTACACGTATCTTGCTATACGTAGCAATACTAGGCGTGTAGCAATACTACACGTAGCTATATTACGCGCGTAGCAATACTACACGTAGCTATTCTACGCGCATAACTATACTACACTTAGCTATACTACGCGCGTAGAAATACTACACGTAGCTATTCTATGCGCGTAACTATACTACACGTAGCTATATTACGCGCGTAGCAATACTACACGTAGCTATTCTACGCGCGTAACTATACTACACGTAGCTATATTACGCGCGTAGCAATCCTACACGTAGCTATTCTACGCCCGTAGCTGTACTACACGTAGGTATTCTACGTGCGTAGCAATACTATACGTAGCTATTCTACGCGCGTAGCTATACTACACGTAGGTATTCTACGCGCGTAGCAATACTACACGTAGCTATTCTACGCGCGTAACTATACTACGCGTAGCTATATTACGCGCGTAGCAATACTACACGAAGCTATTCTACACGCATAGCTGTACTACACGTAGGTATTCTACGCGCGTAGCAATACTACACGTAGCTATTCTATGTGCGTAACTATACTACACGTAGCTATATTACGCGCGTAGCAATACTACACGTAGCTATTCTACGCGCGTAGCTGTACTACACGTAGGTATTCTACACGCGTAGCAATACTATACGTAGCTATTCTACGCGCGTAGCTATACTACACGTAGGTATTCTACGCGCGTAGCAATACTACACGTAGCTATTCTATGCGCGTAACTATACTACACGTAGCTATATTACGTGCGTAGCAATACTACACGTAGTTATTCTACGCGCGTAGCTGTACTACACGTGGGTATTCTACGCGCGTAGCAATGCTACAAATATCCGTAGCCGCGCTACGGGTGATACAAAACAATGCCATATTTCGTGATGAGTACAATATTATTTTTTGTATATTTATGTATCGTGACATTAGAATAGTTCGCCATTCAACATAAAAAAATATTGTTGAATAAAGCAGTTTTTCTGATGAGCGAATAAAAAGTAAAGAAGCTGTACGAAAGGTTTCTTATTTCTTATAGAGAAAGGTAAAACAATGTTTACTTATAATTTTAGGCGCTGTAGCTTTATTATTAATTACTTTAATTCTGCGACGCCGGAGGTCCGCTAGCTCATAACAGTTAAATAAATATTTTAAAACGTAATAAAAGTAAAGTGTATATTAATATTTATATTATTGTTTTTGTGTAAGAGAGTATATTAAGATTTTATATATTTCATGTCTATCTGTCGACGTATCCTTCACAGATTTTTGTAAATAAAATACTATGCGTGTAGCAATACTACAACTTTATAATTGACTGTTAAAATACGATTCTATTGTAACTAAAAGCACATAGATCTTTAATGTAGTCGTAGTATAAGTGAAGTAAGGTAAGTAATTTAATTTTAAGCATCTGTATAAATGTTCTTTTTTATTATGTATAGAGTCCGATCGCATTAAGTTTGTAGTGAGTGTTTAGAGTCAAGTCAACAAGTCAACAATCAGTCAGGAAGTAATATGATCAATTTTGGTGCTCGCACCGAAGACTCAGTGTAAATTTCATACGAATAGAACGTAGTATTTATCATTTGTAATATACTTCAGTTGTGTCTGTAATAAACGTTACTCTTATTTATAGTTATTTTACTGTCCCCAGTAAGTTCCATCATACCCTATAAAACACAATGGGTACTGGGCAGATATTCGTCCCCTAGCTCACTCATTATGATAAAAAAAAAACAAATTCCATACTGGTTATTTAATACCACTCATAGAATGTTCCTATAATATAATAGCCGACGGAACAGTAAAAAATGTTGTACATCGGTCTACAAAAGACAAAGTAGTCGTAAAACATGCACAACAAACCTCCATTTTCAGGTCGGTAAAAAAAGGTTAGATCATGATGTAAGAAAGCTAGATTCTACCATGTTTAGAATCTTTATTTTATAAGAGCATGTGATGTAAGGGAGCTACTCTTACATCACATGCTCTTACAAAATAATTAAGTCTGTTAATTTAGGTTATACAGTATGTGTGTTCGACATAATGAAACCTATAAGTAATTTAAACTTAGTGTAGTTCATTAGAGGTTTGTCAATATCACTAGCAAAGGTACATTATAATAATAAACATGAGAACTTTGCTAGGGTAACGTCCAATTATTTTTGTATTAGTTTAGCGAAATGTTTGTTTAGGTACTGACGAGGCACCGGTACAAACGTAAGTACAGACGGCACGCAAAAATAATCGACGTCATCATCCACACATATTCTGTTTAGTTTGACTAATAAACTGCTACAACAAATTTGGAGAATTTGTTAATATATAAATAACTAGCAGATCACGACAGATATTGTTCTGTCTAAAACGAAAAATAATTGTATTGCTGCTGGTAATGTTGCTCGCTATGAACCCATCATAGCATTTTAAAACTCTTCCAGTCTTGTGTGACATGGTCGTACGATGGAATTCCATACATTACCGACATTATGGGTACTTTTACCGAATAATATACGTCACTTTTTTTTAACCCTCGTCCCACAATTAAACCCAGTAAACCATTTTTCAAATCTGTTTATATTTTGTCAAGTCTCCTAGCAACACTTCAACATTGACATTTCCTTAGTTTACTAAGGTTGTTGCTGTTGATAAGTATGCTTTAGCATACTTAACAACAGCAACAACTCCCTTCTCCGAAAAACCAAAATATCTTACAGAACCCTATTTTTTCCAAAATAAAAATTAGCCTATAATACTCGTGGATAATGTAGCTTTTGAATGGTGAAAAAAATTTTAAAATCGGTCCAGTAGTTTTTGAGCCTATTCATTACTGAATGTAACAAACAAACAAAGTTTTCCTATTTATAATATTAGTATAGACAAATGCTCCATTAATAAAACAGTAATAATAGTAAGTGTTGAAACTTGTAAGCGCTGTTGTGGGCTGATAATGCAGAGGTCGACAACAATAACATTAACGAGCTAAGCCCCGGACCCCGGCCGCGCTTGTTGGCCCCAATAATTATACACTACCAATTACAGCACTCGATTAATTAATCTACGTTCATTTTCGCTTTTCAGCTTGAATCTTCATAAATAAATACTCATTCATAAAACAATCCAACCTTATTATGCTTAATTACGCTACCCAATTTAGTAAACACTTCACAAAGGGTTCAATTTCAGTTTTAACCTTTGTATTATGTTTACCTACAATTATAGATTCATTATAGAATAATAAATATATTTTAACACTCATGCGGCGTAAGTACTACTTCTAGTATGCTTTTGCGTTTGGTATAGAACTTAACTGCACACTTAAGTTTAGCCGCACTCGTTTTCAATTTCGAACACTGCTCGCTAATTTTCTAATTTTCAACCGCAATGGCGGGCGCTGAAATGTTTACTTTTATTTTCGCATTTGTGATAAAACTAGTAGGTATATTGCACTCGTACGGTATTGTCAATTGCCCACTTGAAGAACCAAACCAATCGAGGACCAAAGAGCAATGGTTATCTAGCTCTATAATTCTAGCCATTTTGGCAATAGTCTGGACTCTGTACTCTGATCTGACATTAGAATGATTTCAATTCTTGTGATTATTTTTGTGCAACTGACTTAATATAAAGGTACTTATTGTATAATTGTGTGCATGCTGATAGTACGATCAGCATGCACTGATGCCTGATACGTAGCATACGCAATTGGTCGTCTGATGCATGAAAAACGCGGTTGATTTTTGTCGTCAGTCCCTTAGTAATAGCCTCAACAGCTACTTATTGGTATTATACATACTTCCATACTAATATTATCAATGAGTTTGTTTGTATGTTTGTCCTTCCTTCAGGCCCTAAGTAACTAATTGACTTGATTTTTGATATAGAGCTAGATGAAAGGATGAAAGGTAACATAATGTTTTGGTCTTGGAAAAACATTATGTTCCCAAATAGAAATATTCGTATTTTATACGTTTCAAGTTTACGCAAGCGAAGCCGCGGGTAAAAGCTAGTGATGATAATTAATTTAGTTTGCTCGATTAATTGCTTTGATATTAAACTACAAACACTTACTTATTTTGAAGGTTCCAAAAATTAAGCTCCGATTTTTAGCTGCTTTTAATACCAAATTACATCAGTCTGGTACAGTCTCCAAACGATTTTATTTCTAAAATATTAAAGGTATTTATACTGTCATTAGCTGTAGCACTGTAGGTATACTTTGGATGATATAAAAATTAATATTTCCTTCTAACGACGACATTAAGATACACCCTAGCGATTAGGGCTCCCTGCGCCGCCATTTTGAAGTCGTTTTACCTACATCTGTAATAACTGGGTAATCCCTGAGCATCTCAAGATAATGGCTGTTATCCTTTAATGCAAAATATGGAGGTACAATATATATGAGAACATCCTTACGTTGTTTAAGAGAGACCCAAGCACGAATATTTAACACCTACGTAAAGATCACGTTCTCGAAAGAAATTCATGAACATCGAATCATCGCCTTAAAAGGATTGTACGCACTGTCCGGGTTTTAAGAGATTTTTTTTCGTAATCGTGAGGTTTTGCGTGTGCCAAATATTCGTGCCTGGGTTAAAGTAAAAGCTTTAGTTGACACCTCCGTGGTATTTTTAAGAGTTTGTCTTCTAAATCTCGACATCGGTACGGGTACAATCCTTGAGTTATAGTAATGCAAAATGTTTTAAGTTAGTTTATTGTTTGAGTGGAAAATGTGGGTTCTGATAGTTATATTATATTATGTGAAGAAAAATAAGTGTCAATGATCTGTATAATATCGCCGCCCCCACCGAATAGTATCGTAATCGACTATTATTATAGAAGTGATTTTATGACAAATTTTGTTTTTCAGGCCTATAAAATTACACCCCGTGAATTTTTTTCGTAGTGATCAGACTAATAGTTTTTGAGATAGCTATATATAATATATTACATGTATTATTCGCCAACACATAAGCAACAAATTTTTGAGTTTTTACTTTTTCCTGTCAAATTTAGATTTTTTGATTACGATTTTATTTGGTGGGGGTGGCGATATATAGGATGAGAATTGTAATAATAATAAAAAGTATTTTATATTAGCGATTGTCGATCATAAAATGCACACCAAAATAATGAAATGATTCATTTGTAGAAAATTAATACAATATGTTTCGAAATGTGATATTTCCATTAAGTAACTGAATAGGTAATTCGTAATTCGTATTATTTATGTAAGTGATATTATTGTATGCAATTTAATTAATTGATTCGGGCTTACTGAGGTAGCTCCATGTGCTATATATAGATACCATTCAGTATATAATATGTGCAGATTAAATGACAATAGTAATAAGCTTCTGGTTTAATGTTGAGTTTCAGGTATTGATTTTAGACTAAGTAGATACTATTTGCAATCGTATCATTATCATTATATTATAAGAGCTGATTTCGACATCTGATATAATTTACTGACAACTGATTACTAGCTGATCCTGGCAGACGTTATTCTGCCTAAAGAATAGATAGTAGCCGATTCTCAGACCTATGAATATTCCGTAGATAAAATGTCATTGCGATCTGTTCAGCCGTTACGGAGGAGTATGGTAACAAACACTGTGACACGAGAATTTTATATATTAGATGTAGTGATTAAACTCAAAATGTTCATGATTCAAGAAGAATAAAAATACTTAGGTATCAGTGTGGAGGCGTCTAAACAACCCCATTACTATCGGCTTCCCGTTTGAATCGGCGTTTCAAAATTTCCTCATTACATGGTGCTGTATGCAGTTGTACACATCCCTTATCTAGCGACTACGGTTACCTGTAAATAAAACTCACCCTTGGCTACTATTAGGTATATTGAATATAATAATATTATCCACCAAATTCACCTGTCTTAAATGCTAAATTTAACTGCCTGACTAGTCATAAGAATTAAAAGTTACAATCATTAATTATGACATTATGCCGTTTCCTTTTAACTGTGGTTCTAGATCAATCTAAAATTAGGACCTTCTAGGGTGGAAGACACTTTTCTCCTCAGTATGTAATCGACAACTTACCGCATAAATTTGCAACTAGTGTGGTAAGTTATTGATTACACACGAGAGCGTTGGACTCTCAAACATTCGTAAACGACCTTTTACTAAGATAAGTAAGATAGTACTTATCCCGTATGAGTAATAAAAACATTTACGGGACTGAAAAACACGAAGATGAAAGTGACAATACTTTTATCCGAAGTAACAAACACAAAGGAATGATATTCCTTGGGCGGGAAAACAATGCTCCCTATAGGGGACCACGGAAACTCTTAATCCCTTTAATTGTTGCCCTAATGCCTGCGGGTCACATCAAGATGTGTGACAGTGTTATACTTGAATGTGACTTAGATGAAATTTTATGTTTAACTTGGTGTGAGTACTTACTAAATCAAATAAAAACTTTATTTGTCTATCTTGATAAGTAATAATAAAAATAAACATAGATAAACATAGATTTCTCAGATTTTTTCCGAGACAGATGGCAGAGATGGTAATTTATTAGCGTCGTGGAATAACACTCACGCACACTTGTCAATACAAACGTTTACACTCTGCAGTCGATGCTATCACTTCCAGCGACGTAGCGTAGTCGAGCAAGGGTTAGGAATTCTCCACGCTACGCTACTTCTAACTTCCTTTTAATTATATAGTTTGAGGCGCTATAGTGGAAAGCCAAAAGATTAGAAGCCGAGCAGTAATAGTCGATAGTACCTCCGCTCTGAAATCTGCACAGTAGAATCTCAAGTACATTTTATCTGAAGTATATAAGCTATTGTTTAACAATATCTTACAGGGAATTTCAGGTAATCCGGTGTTTTATCTCGCCAACCGTTCATGAGCGGATAAGTACGGCTTTTGGCTCTTCTCTAGTAATTATCCTTTGTGAAAGTCTTTAAAGTGGACAGCTTGAATATTATATTAGAATTAATATTCTGTTACAATTGCTAAGTGTATTGTTGTCGACAATTTATTGCGTAAAACAGGTATATTACGAAGACAGAAACATGATTTATAATTTCCTAATTCATGATAATTTTGGTATGCTTAGTAGGTATTTTTCTGAGTAAAGTAGAGATAAAGTATATATTATGTCTTAGTGAATATATAGTACGTTGTCTATCTCAAAATTGATGGACCTCTTGCAAAAATCTAATTTAAAAACATAATATTATGTCCGCGGTCTATTTATCGAGTATGTAGTATAGCGTATCACTAGATATCACCTATGATAAAATATCGTGGTCCTGGATTACGACCTAAATATCGTCCATGTAGCATTCGCCTATGAAATGTATTTGAATTTAACCGGTGAGTTCGTCGTCAATATCAAAAAGTTTTTTATTTTATTTTGTAGATTACACGATTGATACGCTCCATAAGAAGTTAGATTGATTCCTGAGCCCTGACTCTATATATTGATGTTAATTGTCTCAATATTCGGACACAATTGACCAATTCCAAATGTCATCTTTATCATAACTTTAGGGTTCGAACACGTTCGAGTCCATAATTTCAAGTTCGAAGGGCAACATTTGGAGCAAATCTAACCGCCGCAGATGTTGAAAATTGATTTTAATTCCACTAACTCGGGATTAGGACAGATTAAATTATGATCCCTTCGTTCCTAAGCCGGAAATTTGTATATTCCTCGTGAAAAATCACTTATAATTCACTGAAATATCCAATGGAATGAGAAGAGTGGGGTATGAATAGGTAAAGTTGATTAATTAGATGAGAAGACGATTAATTACTTAATAGGTGCTAATCGCCAATCGAGATAGCTTATCTATCTATCTTACAGTGTCGTCACATATTTGATATTATATAATGAACATGCTCTATCATAACTATTACAGTGACTTATATTAATAGTCACCAGTTTATATTTCTAAAAACTACCTAGTATGATTTTTTACAAGTATACAAAAAAATATAAATAATTGGAAAAATATTCTCCATATTATGCAACTTATATGACGAATGCTACACGCGTATAGCGTATCACAAGGTATCACTCGTCATAAAATATTTATTTAGTTTTGTTGCTATGTGCAGCAAAAAAAAACCCCTTTGAATGTGACGCATTATTATTTTTCATTTAAATTTAACTAAACTCGTTTTACGTTTATTTTCAGTAAAAACTTTCAATATATTGTTTGCAACTCTACAAAATATGAACACAAAATTCTTATGCGCCCAAATATTTTAGCCTACATTCCATCAGCAAGTACAAAATCAAAAATGTATTAGGCATCACGACTTTTTCGGCAGACATAAATTCTCCGAAGTTCAAGTCCAGTAAAGTGGTGATTTTTCTCGAATTCGTTCCCCAGCGAACTTCGGTCGTTAATTTCGGAGTATTCGAGCGTTCTAACTTCGAATGTAATCACAAGAAACTTTGCGAGTGACTTTCATACGCAAAGTATTTTGTTTTTCTCCTTTTATATGAATGAATACGAGTATACAGATCTTCCAGATTTATATAAGATAATAATTATTATATTATCATAGATCGTAATAGAAAAAAAATTGTTAATATTTTGAGTACTAGGGAACCAGAGGCCAGGGGGTAGGTAACCCTCGGGTAACCTGCCCAGTGCCCACATGGGGTAATGTTATAGTAGACATTCCGATAGTAGAATACTTTATTTTTTTGTTTAGGGATTCTATCAACTCGGAAACCTACGAGTACCTCGTCCTACCTACTGACCCACGTCGGAAAACCCAATTAATTCTTTACAAAAATATCCTGCATTCTCATTTTAAACGAGAAAAAGTAATCAAGACGTAGCGTTAGTAACAGATTGCCAATTTCCACGTAAAGAGATAAATTTTAATATTTCGCGAGCGAAACTTACGCAAGGCGGGAAAATATAAGCGGTCTAGATCTATAACACAGTTTATAGTATATTATGCAAATAGTGCGGTAAGTTGTCGATTACGCACGAGAGAAGTTG
>DWAK01000539.1:0-10247 GCA_018230145.1 Lepidochrysops patricia
TTTCATTCATTTTGCTATTTTCTGACATTTCTATGCACCATTGAATCCCTTTCAAGCATTGATATACAAAAAACTCAAGATTCACACTCAACGTCTGATAAATTTCCTCAAAAAATGAGTGCAACGTGCACCCATTATGCATTATATAATATGCCCATGTAATAACAACTTTAAGTAGTTCGCATAAGATTAAACTTACATTAAATTATTTTATTTTCAACGACGTCATGATTAAACTTATATTGTGCTCGGATCTTATAGCTTTCTTTAACTTGAGACAGGTATAGTTTTAGGGAGACTTTCGAGTACTTTTGTACGCGACTGTCGATCTAGGGTTTTTTGTATATTAATGATTTCAATAATCATGATGTCACATTTTTATAATGTCAAATAAATTATGGTTAAAATTCAACGGTTTAATATTTCCGCATCTCTACAGACTGTACTTTAAATTACTGTCGCTGATATATTTTGCTGACACTAAAGCTTTTCACAATTATTTACCGCATGACAAGTCTTTCAAGTATTAAACGGCAGATCCTGTCAATTGTTTTAAATTGAGCACAATTCGCAGGCGCCTCTCCAAATTAACGGTTTTAAAACGTCATAAGTATGTGTAAATAAAAGCTTTTGTGCGACTGTAGCTAGTGTGATTGCAATTTTATTGATAGTTTCATCATTGTTAATTATTGTAATGTTAACGTTTTTTATTGTTTCATGTGAAGGTATGATTACTGATTAGTTCTATAAGAGACTATATATATTAGAATCCTCTTAGAAATATGTACCTTATTCATTATGTGTTACTAGATAATATTATGTTTTAGTAGAATTTCATTCAGCTTTATGGCATTTTATGCTTTCTTAGTGTGTTCGCTTCTGATTATAAACAAGTGCTCAAATCCAAGTCAAAAAGTAATAAAAACAGTGCTGATGTTTTTGTTACAAAATAGATGATCCCAGTTTTGTGTTTTTATAAAGTTAGCTTTCTTTTATCAGCTATTATGTCATATATCATCGCTTACGTGAAATAAGCTTAGCGGATATAAGACGAGGAAAACTAAACATATAGGGGCGTTCGTGAACCTATAAATCTTTCCAGATATACCCCTAACGATTTTCCTGTTGCCAACTAAAATTCTTCTACTTGGCCACTAATTCCCTGACCTTGGACATTAAAAAGGGTTTCTGAATCTTTTTATACTACCACATTATAAAAAGCTGAAGTCTGGTTCAAATATAAAAGTATAAATTCCAAATTAATGATGGAACAAAATAAACAGTGAAACCTTTCTATTGTTTTAGCGCTGGCAAATTGTCTCGAAATAAAATACTCTCTAAAGACAGTACTTATATCGCAGTTTTTAAACAATAGGGTATTTATATTTCGCACTTTCAAGACACAATAGTTTTTCAATTTTCAGAAAATAGTGAAACGAAAGTTGCAGTATTACTTAGAACCAAATCACACTCACGAAAATACGATATACACGTTTTGGTGTGATATTATAATTGTTCTAAAATTAAGTCAATTAATTATGCACTAATAAAGAATATGATTTTTATGTAAGTATAACATAATTGTACGTGCAGCTATTTTGGTATCGGTGAATTAATTTTTTTTCCTTCAATATAAATACTAATTCTTCAGTGAAGAAATCGACTTGATGGTTCTTGTTCATTGTGTGTAGTGCTTTAACTTTAGTTTCAGTTTATTACGACGCTTTTAATTGCCCAAGTTTTTTTAATTACACCAGCAGATACTTTCCTTGGAAGCTTTTCCAGAATTTTCTCTAAAATGAAGTTAAAATGGCTTCTGATTTTTTGTCAACATTTTCGAAGCGCTAAAGGAAGCTTATTTTAGCGTAGAATTCTTAATTCTCCTTCGTTGACGCCATTAATTTTATATTCATCTAACGTCTGTTTAGTGTCTGTAGCAATTTCTGTGTTCATTCACTATTAAGTTGCGTATCTCTAAAACAGGTGTTTCTTACAATATAGTTATCTAGCTTCTGTAATGTAGCGTCTTTTTTTTTATTTATTTAAGGTCGTTTTTTAACAATAAGCGCATTAGCGATCACTTTTATACATTTTAGTACATTTAAATAACCATGATTTAAGCAATGAGATAATTAACAGGGTTCTTTTTCTTTTTTATACACTTATAAACATTCAACTAAAATATGGCTAACAGTCAATTCCAACCCGCATTCATCACATTTATTTTTATCTTCTTTTGTTATCAAAGAGGCAAAGAGTTAAATTAGTGTGTCCTATTCTTAATCTAGTTAAAGCAATATGATCTCTTCTACAGTTTAGTCGTCTTGTTAAATATAACTTAATTTTATTTATATTCTATTTCATTACTTTAACATCGTTATCTTTTTATTTAAGCAGGTACAGCTACAGTAAAACGCTTCAGCGACGTTTTAGTATCCACCCTCCTATATAATATTCAAAAATTGGTAAATCTTTTATTTCATTTATTACTTACCACCTGTGATTGACGTCTTGGAAGTAGAAACGCGTTATAAAGAAAAGTAGTTTAGGCAAGAATAGGAGACTTACCTCCGGGTATTTGGCACGAACCAAACAGTGTCTAGGCGGACCTGTGCATTTTTAATACCTGTAAGAATTTAATTGCTGTCAAATAGTTTCCTCAAGTCTGCTGACGTTTAGCGTCGCGCGTCGGGTGGGGTGTCAAAAACCACTTAACGTCGCGCATGTACAGGTGAGAGGTAAGAGCGAAATTGGTTTTGTTTTGATGCTTTGTTGTTTAATAACGTTGATGCACGTTGTATTTCTGTTACATTAAGAATTTTTATAATATTAGTACATTTACCGTCATACTTATCGAAAGTTCGATATGTGCCTTGCAAGTTACACGTCATTTTATCGTATACCTACAGTTTACATAGTTCATGGCATCGGTGTTTTTACAGCGTATTTTAATTGGTGAACAATTTGATGTTATTGTGGTTAATACGTCTTATTATGTACAATTAGTTTTTGACCAGATGAATCAGAGCCTTGACCGTTATAATATTATACTTTACTTTCCATACACTATACTTTAATACCTAATGTCTTAGGTACTCTCAATTCCTGAAAACTCTCCAGTTTATTTAATTGCTGTAGCAGCTTACAATTAAGTAATTTGAATGGCCTTATGTAATTAAACATTTCGAATTCGGAACTCCGCCATTACCAACAAAAATATTCCACCGAATATATAAACACGTTGAGAGCTCCCGAATTTCAACACAATCCCTGCCCCTAAACCTACAATATATCAGGAACTTGTGACATTCCTACCTAATGTTTCAACCAAGGCTATATATGAAATGGCACAATTAATGGAGGCCGGATTTTGGGTCGAATTACTTAATTTAATGATTTAATACTCAGTTTCAAGGGCAGCTGAAGCGAATGGGGCTGCTTGCAAAAAGGATAAGTGGAGAATTTTCTTCTGTTATGTTTCAAACGTAAGTTATCGTCATCGGATTAATTTTGTAGCCTTATGTTAGCCTAACCAATATTTCTGAGTCTAATAAATGTAGAGAAGATCGGATCAATAAGATTACCAACGAAATTTTCCTCCAAAATTTGCAAAAAATTTCGTTGAAGAAATCCAATACATTTGATTCTTTGTGCTGAATATGGAAGTGACAACGGTATCCAAATAAAATCCGATTATACAAGTTCAGTAAAAAGACCTTGAATATTATTCTTGTTATCATTATTTGAATAAATAATAATGCAATCTCCGCCGAAAATTCTCTTATTTAAAATTTATGGAGAGAGATCAAAATGGACGCAAAAAAAGGAATACGAACAAAGAAATAACATGCACGTACTGTACATAACGGTACTTATATTAATAAACCATGTAAATTAACCGCGTTAACTGAAGTTGAAAGCTGTTTACAGCCACTTATACGCTTTGATGAGCCCTTAAAGGAACGAGAAGAACTGTGTCTAAAATAAATAGCAACACAATATGTTAACACATTATAATTAGTTACACGCGCGTAGGTTTCATTACAAAGAAACGTATTTCGCGTCTGATCTTACCATATTCTTGTTATAATATTGCTAACGATACCTATTTGTGAGATTTTGGATTTGAGTGTAGATAGTTGCTCGAAATAGTAGGTATCAGAATGTGTCCTTTGTTACAGTGTGATGATTTAAGGATTACTTAGAAAGTCTTCAGAAACTTTCTCATTGAAATCTGAATATATTTACCTAGCCTCATATCTTAACCTTCAGCGGAGTTTTTTCCTTAGCTAACATTGCATGGCTCTTCAAATGAAATGAAAATATAATTTGAATAGAATTATTCTGTAGCTCTGCCACAAAACAAACAATCTGAAAGTTAAATGAGCCAGGCGAGTGAAATATTTGCAGCATTAAAGGGAATATATAAAAGTTTCAGATATTACTTTCGAGTGCTTGATTCAGTGATCCTCAACATTTATTAAAGGGAAGCAGTAAAGGGCTGCATCACTAACGAAGCTCGAAAGCGAATTAGATTTAATTTTTGATTCTGTTTGCTTACTCACAGTCACGACTGCTTCGGCTAAATTATTTAGCGGTTCCGACGGGCCTAGCTTTATCGCTGCACTTATTTGCGAAGCAACAAAAATGGAATTTGAAACTTCTAGTTAACCTATTTATGAGGAACGTGAAAATAGGAAAGGCGTTTATTATGAAGATGGACTAGTTTTAAGCGAATGAAGTTTCTAGGTCACTGTTTTTGGTACTTTCGGGTACAAACGAAAAAATGAAGTCGCTTATGTAAGCGCCGAGCGGCCGAGGTTATTCGCTGCAGTTTTCTAGCACTTAAGTATAATTTGGTTCTTAAAAGGCTTCTTTAAAGTAATGTTCATAAGCATAATACGAGTCAGTCGTTACAAGAAAGCGTAAAGTTTTGGTATGCCGAGCATAAGAGTCAGTTGCATTAATACATTAGTTTTATAAATCACATTTACTTCTTACAAAGAATAACATAAAATTGTTTAAAAAAGCCAGACGAGTATAGAATGTATCTGCGAGTCTGCAATATCTCAAAGAGTCTGTTTGTTATGACTTAATATTACGAGAATATGTCAATAACATTGTACAGCTTAATTAATTGGTAATTATTCACGCACTCAATTAGCAAAATAAACTGCTCTATTTTCAGATTATAAGTGTCTTAATTGATTGCGATAAATCTCAATAACTTGTGGTTTGTGAAGTGAGTCTTTGTTGATTCAAGTGTCTGGTGACAGAAATTCTCTATTTTAATGGTTTGATCAGTCATATTTTATACGTCTTTTGCAGTTATTTGAATTGAAATCTAAGTCACATTTAGATATACTTAGTACTTTTCTCGCCATTATATTTCGACATTATGTTACTGCCTACTGGGCACCAATTTTGTGAAATATTATTGTTTTTTTTTGCATAGCTAAGCGGTTTATTGTTTTTTTTCTCCTTATTTTTTTTACTCTTTGATTAAAAAAAAACCTTTTAAAACTCTATTTTTGCTGATTCGAAGATATGTCCTCGGAATCGGATATAATTAGATTTATTATTAAAAGACAAATAAACGACTTTAGAGCTCTCAGATACATCTTGTATTTTATTGTCATTTTATGCGGAAGTTTATGATCTATCTTATCCTACTTTATCTTTAGTTCAATCGTCTATGTTATTTCGCATTTCGCAATCTCTTTCTCAAACGATGAACATCCTGATGTTGATTAGAAAGTTTTACCAGACATGGACATTAAATAAGTTTAAAAATCAAAATTTATAAAGAATAACATAAAAATTATGGGTGACTTAATCATAAGAATTAAGATGTATGGCTTTTAAACAAATAAAAAAAAAACATTTATAAATTGTGATGACACAGCGTAACTTGTAACACCAGAAACATTAACTCTCTCCATGACTAATTTGAGCTGGGCATTTTGAACACCAGAGGAATTAATACTAATTTTAATAGTTGAAAAGCCTAAGGGAAATTTAATATCAGTGCCTATTACGGTTTTGCATTAAATATTAGGGGATTAGCGTAGTTACAATTGAATTTATCATAACAACTATGTTACGTGAACTTTACATGGGATTTATGTCAGCCATTTGTAAAATGATGTTGCCTATTAAATTAATCTAACATGTTTCGATATGTACTTTCGAGTGAAGATCTAAAATCATTTCTAATTACCTGGTTTTCATTTATCTTGTGGATTCTAATTAATTTATTCTTTTGTATTTATCTTCTCCCACATTATATCTGTCACCGCCATTTTTCCTATCACCAATCCTTATTCTAATGCTAGACCCGATATAAGGTTCATAATTAATGCGTTGTTCGGGATCAAAAGCTATTGTTTCAGTATTATTATTCATCGTAGCCGTCTTTGGTCGGGCATTAATCGCAGAACTGCCGGAAGCGTTGAAAATTATATCGCCTACCTTCCGACCGCGCCGAATAGAATTCGGTACCTACGTTTTAAGGAATGCAGAATGAACATTGATTTATGTAACTATACCTTTATGTATATGCTCGTTTATTTAAAGTTTACTTCTGTAGTTATGTGTAGGTACGCCTGTATTTAAATCAGCAAATTAATTTTGATGCATAGATTAATGATGATTGGTCTCTACAACCAAATGGAGTCCGTGTACATGAAAAACTTGGCAAGTTGTAGTATGCTGATCGGCGTACATCCGCCACACTAAACGTCAAAAAACGACTAGAAAATGTAATAAAAATGTGCGCACACTATGTTTTCTTGACGCCTCATTTTGGAATCTGTCATCTCTTTATAGAGCTCCATCTTGTAGCGTTCGGAGACTAATGATTTATCAAGGTTTTGATGTGTAAATTTTGACTACACGGACCTTCGAAATTACTTCTTTCATCATCGCGATTGCCTATTTCTAATTTATTATAAGATAATTGTAATAAACTACAAAATGGGATTTACGAGATATTTCATCTTTTTGGAATTATTCGCAGCCAATATCACTTCCCAATGGCTATAACTCGGGCTTTCCAATAGCTCTCCGGACCACTTCGAGTCGAGCCTACCCGAGAATCGCAATTAGGTATCTACGCATAGTTCGGCCGGAATTTCATTCATAACGCTCCGTCTTAGATTCATTGCCAGGAATTTCCTCACTTTCGTGTCTTTGTTCGTTGCAAATGGATGGTCAGGAATCACTTGACACGATTGTTTACTATTTCAATACAAACATTGCTATAAAGATGTAACTTTGTTTGACCTTTCTATGACGTTGCTTATAAGCATATTTTTAATTATGTATACGCTTATGATATCCTTATAAGGAAAAAAACAATGAACTGAGACTTTATCATAAAAATAACTCCATATTATGTCTTTGGGCAAAATAATATTGGAAAAATCCCAAATATCGTTCTCGTTATACGATAAATAGTATAATGTATAACTTCTCGAGTCAAGTAGTTGTGAACAATGGTGGGATTATGGCATATCGGTGTCTTTTATGTAATGAAGGTCCAAGTTTTCCCGAATTGAAAGCTCGCGACAATCAAAGTCCTCTGATCATATTTCAGAGAGATAAACTCGGACAAAAGAATCTCCTCCAATTGGGTAATGAACCAGCATTCGTTATCTCTACCCATTATTTCTGTTTGAAGGAGGTTGTGGTTTCAACTTAATGCCGACGCGAAATCTTTATAAAAATCTCCGATAAACTTGCCCATTTGATCCGAGTGGAGTAATGTCAGAATGAATTGCTTTTACGAGTCCAAGATAGGTTGTGTATTAACGTTCTTTATATTTTACGACGTGAGGACTTACGAGAACTCGGATCATGGAGGGAATACTTTTTATTTGTTTGCCGCATTCAAAGTATTTAACCCTTTGAGAGTTGTTTAATTTAACTCAATTTAAGACATCTTACAGATATTTGGATGGATTTGAGTTGTGTCTTCTATTTTTGTTTGTTTACAAAATAAACAAAGAAAACGGTAGCATTAACCTTGTTACTTAAATTAAGTGTTATAATTAAATTGTATGACGACATATTTTCAGAATATTGTAAGAATAAAAGCTATTTTCTCCCCGATTTAGATTTGAACTCATGTTAATATATATGACTCCTTAAAAATGTTTATGCCTGTGCTTATCTCGCTTGTTGCAGCTTCCAAACATTATTTTGTTTTAGTGTTAGCATAATTCAGTTCTTTATTAAGCCAGCTTCAAGATAATGTAACAAATTGTGAAAGATAACACTAGTCTCCGTTCTCCTTGAACTAATGCGCTTAGTTTGTATTTTATCTTAGTCCTGCTCCCTGTTTGTATATTAACCAAAAAATATACTTGTTCTTGGGTCGTGTAAATGAGTATTTTTAAATGCATCGCTACTTTTAACTTGTAAGTATAAAAGTTTTGGTTAATGTTTGTATTTTATGATAACGCGTATCTAGAAATTGGTTTTTAACTCTATTTGCCTCATTAAAAGCTTCAAAGTGGAGTGCGGTTACGTTTTTATTACATAAATATTGTGCTCTTCATATTGCTCGTAGATTTTTACCTTGAAATTCCCTTTGTCTTATACGTCAGACACAGTTTAATAACCCAGCACTAATGAAATATATTGGCCTTTGAAATTTGTTATGTGGAAGGTTTATAATGTACAGCTACTGTAAACAGTTGCTATCCATATTTCACTATTAATAATTATGATTTATATCGTGAATAATTGACCATTACATAGTTCTGCTATCTCAAAAGTATTTATCTAGTTTCGTGATACATATTTTTGGGTAGATATTTTTTGTTGGTTTAGATTTTTTCGCAATAATGATCTAAATGGAAATAAAATAAATGTTCTATCCGAATTAATTCATATTCTAACGGTAAAATGCCTTTCCGCTTACAGGAATTTAAGAACAAACGTGATCTTTGCGATCGAAACCGCATTACTTTTTAATTTCGAATGTCAGAGCCCAAAGACTTTATTACAGAGGTACGCTTTGAATCCAACTCCCTTTGTGGATGATATTTTTTATTCATTTCTACGGATTCATACGGGATAACTCCCGTAAATAAACGCTCCCTTAGTTAGCGTCCCTTTTCGATGTTTTCGTTTCAACTCCCGCTTAGACTAGAATATTCGATTTTTACGTTCGGAATAAAATAATGCTTACGATGTTTTGATGTGAATTGTGCCACGTTTAAGTTGCTTTTAGTTGCATTTTAACTTTGTATCATGTTCGAAGTTTTCATGCCGATATTAATGTTTTTAATTTTATTATGTGTGCATCTGTACCTGTGCCTATTGTTTTTACGGATGTTATTAATAATATAATTGTGATTTTCAATACCTTCTTATTTCTCTTGTTTCAGGTTGGTATTTTGAATACTTTGATTTACACCGATTATTGAATGTTTCCTCACCTTTGGGGATGTAACAGAAAAAAAATGGTATACTTATTATAATTGTAAACGTATTTGTTTATTTAATTTTAGCCAGAATATCACATGAACTTAATAATTATTATTATAGGGGCCTGCCTAATAAAGTATAATGTTTAGTAAATAATTATAATCAGTACATCGTATAAAACAAAGTTGCTTTCTCTGTCGCTTATGTCCATCTGTAAACCACGCAACGTATTGAACTGCACCCGTACGAAGCCGGGGCGGGTCGCTAGTATGTAATATGCTATACTCTAATCTTTGACAGTATTCTATGGGTGCTGTAATTTTTGACAGTTTGAAAGCATTCTGCACTTTAAGAATCAATAAATGCTCAGGTCCGTTACCTACTGAGAGTATTGATTTCGTTATATAATTATCATAATGTTATATAATAATAATATACAATTACATAATATCTTCAATGGATATACATCAAGCGGGCTGACATGTCAGTTATCGATGTCAGACTAATTGATAAGTACGGTCATGTTATTAATATGGATTACAATGGCAGCGCAAACGGGCAACTAACATGCAACCACTGGAGGTCGCACGCTTTGAAAGATGTTTGAGAACGCCCATTTGCTATCCTATGTCGCACGTTTGCACAAAGCTTGTCCAGTATATCCCAGCATAAAATATTTACACAACTACTACCTAATCGATGTTAAATTTAGTTATGTAAATGTCTTTGTCGGCATACCTAAAATATGGTGCTTTTTCTTTAGTTCCTTGACATTTTGTCATTGCAACTTTGTGCTGTCTCCCGCTTTGCTT
>DWAK01000540.1:0-10246 GCA_018230145.1 Lepidochrysops patricia
CTACTTACTATCATTTTTCTTCAAGTTTTTAAGTTGAGCGAAACTAGAATTAAGATAAAACTTGAAAACTATTCCCCTGGTAGGTATGCCATTCTAGAAACCTTTTTCACTTTTGCTCTAACATTGCGAGAGATTTCTCTAAAGATAGTTGAAACATTTTCCTTCGATCTTTTATTCCCTCTTTTCTAGTTTACAGAAAAGAAATGATTTGCAGGTGCTTGTGAAGATATATACTATAATAATTTTATCTTTCTTTTAAATATCTTTACTTTAGATAAGTACCTATACTTTGTATACCGGGCAAATCTTATGATGATATAATTATGATATGATATAATGATTTTTATAATATTATTATAGAAAACATTATCAATCAATGTAAATGCTGTATGTAGGCCAAGCACGAATATGCGACACCATCGTGACGTAACGCTGTCGAGAAAAAAAATACGCAAATAAAAACAGCGGACGTACCTACAGGCTGTCTTGATTTTCATAGAACTTCTTTAGATAATGCATCGTTTACGCAGGTATGAAATATTCGTGATTGGAGCTCTGAAGTGACCGCGTGAGTTAGTTTCCTCGCGGCATGTTATTATTGTGTGTATTGTCATCGGTGCGTTCCTAACTCCTGGTCCGGTGCCAACATGCAACAGCGGTATTGCCGTCTCACTCGCACGTACACTCGCGTACAACATAGTAATACTATGTGTTATGTAAACAAAACACTGATAAGAGGGAAATAATGCGGTAATCAGCTGATAGAGTAGATCACAAGGGGAACTTTAATCCTAGGAAAAGTTACGATTTTCATGGATATTCATTTACAAATAGACTATATAATATATAGGTATATAATTTTTAGGTTTCTGTACCCACATAGGTACTAGTATGGGCTATACTCTGAACATTGTATTAACAGTCTTCACACTAATGTTAGTACCTATCAACATTTTATTACTTACGAATCTCTGCCATACTTATTTTGTCCACATGCTCCACGGCTCTGCCTAGTACTTATACCTATAGTTAAATTGACATAGAAATAATAAAGTTAAGACAGTTAAATGTACATAGAAATAATTAAAAGTAAAGACAGTTTCGTTAATAGAAATCGAAATAACAGCAAACATTACCACTTATCACGACGACTGTACAACATCATAACAAACGCATTTAGCTGTCTCTGTTCGTAGTTATTTTACCTCTGTATTTGATCGAACTGCGATACTTTTGTAGAGCTATATTCTCTAAAACCTGCTTGTGTAGATCTAATTTGAAAATAATAATAATTAATATTAATCCTTGATTCATACTGCCTTCCTTTTCGTTAATACGTGAGTGGAGAGAGACAAAATTATTATAACACATTATATTTAAACCAGAGGTACTCATGTTCAATGTGCAGTATGACTCCACGCGCGTTGGAGACCAAGTATATATTACCATGACTGTAATCATACTGTTTATTAAAAATAATTCAACAATTAAAATTACATGACTTAAGGCTTATAATATATTAAGTTCACGGGCTTTAGAGGTAAAACAACTGAACGGATAAGAGCAAACCTGAGAGTAGAGCGGCAAGCGGCAAACTATCATGGAACTGGTCTTACTTTGCGAGTTACCTGTGTCGTTGTATTGCGCGCTCGCACGTGGAGCTGAGAAGAACAGATGGGTCCTATAATGGTGTTCCTCCATGTATTGCCTATCCCTCCGTTTTGCGTTCCTCCCGGCGCCCAGGGCTCCCTTCGCCTTCCCCCCACTAACATTCCCCGAAACTGTCTTTTCAATTGTGAAGTTCTTGCGAAACATCAAATTCATTTTGGAAGGGTGCCACTGGCTGTCCCGCTCGCACACTAATTAGCTAAGTACGGCTATTCTGGTTGCACGGGTCACGGTTGAAGCGAGATAGTCGGTTTTTGGATATTAATTAATAAATTAAATAACCAGGAAGTAAGTATTAAAAATAAATAGATCTATGATTTAGTAAGCCTACCTTAAAAATTGAGTTTAAGAGTAAGTGCTTTGTTTACATATTTTCTTCAAGGTACAAATTTTAATAAAAATATAATGTACACTATAAAATGATACACTAAAAGCTAAAAGTCATATATCCTAAGATAGTTTTATAAGTAGGTTTATACCTACAAGCACCAACTACAAAAGTTTACTAAACAACAAAATAGATGGCGCTAGCGTTAAGCTAGTTCGCTGTTTTGTCCTCGAAACTTCGTGTACAAAATTAATTTAGCACATCGAAATAAAACATAGGATATCGTAAAACCACAGTACATTAACTTTATGTGAGGTCTGATGTTTTCTTACTTAGCGTTATTCATGTTATAAGTTCTAGGTTACCTAAATCCTTACTTAGAAATAATAATAAGTTATTATTATTGGTATATTGGATGTTGCTCATCACGTAAGTAGAATCGGTTCATTTTGGCGCAATAAAAATTAATGTAAATGATTTCTTGCGATTCAAATTATCTTCTTAAAATATCATTCTAATTGTCCCAGCGTTTACACGTGAAAAATTGATTGGCTGACATATAACACTCGTTGAGAAAGTTTGTGACATCAATACACTATTTTTGTTATCTACCTACTTCAGGTAATCTTTGTCAAAAATCTTTAGCGTAGCAATAGTACAGGCTCTGAATATACTGGTTATTTTATCATCTCAAAAAGTGGGGGAAAGAAAGTTAATGAAATAATAATGATTAGCAGTAGGTATAATGAAATGAGGTTTTCCTTGGATAAAAACACCTATCAAATGCTTTAATATCGTTAACTACGAATTTACGACCTTACTTAGTTAAAATAATGAACTGTTTTTGTAACTACTGACAGGAAAGAAATGATACAAGTCTAAATAATATTAAGGTATCAATTTAAGCGTTTAACGTCTTAAGTAAGTGAATGTGAGTTTTCTTATTAATTATTAAATGTACTTCCTAGTAATAAGTATAAACAATTCCGTAAAATAAACGATACAACTTAAACGGTATCTCAGAAATGTTTATGCAAAATTTTTCAAGATTCTTGGAACATTTTACACTTTGTAAATGCCTTTGACTTGGTCTTCAAAGGAAATCGACTTGCCTTGTTTATTTTAACAAGTATTTTTAATTATACACGTCTTATATAGACCATAGATTAAAGACTTGGATAATATACTACAGTCTATACTAGATTTAGCTTCACCTAATAAATGACAGCGCAAAAACAGGCCAACTTTTCTAAGCTTGTGTGCGTGACCGCTTTGTCTTACACTCACGTCAATATGTCATACAAATTCATTTGTCTATGCGTGTGTACAAATAAAGTCGAACAGTCAGCCTTTATTTTTTCGACGTTTTCGCGCGGTCTAATGCTCAATCATTCTGTAGTATATAGTCAAAGATTAAAAATTGTTTTTTTTTCTACGAGACTATATTTTATTTTGATGTTAGCTGTTAATAATCGTAGCATCTCGGGAGACGCCCCTTAAGTAAAACTTAGAAGTACAATGTAAAAAAAAAACTATTTTTATTTTCGCGTAAGTAATATGTAAAATATTAAATGGTAAGCTTTTTGTTCTGCTTCACCTTTATGTATAGATTTTATTCAAAAAATTTCAATACAATAATTGGTTCCATTTTAAGTTATTTTTGCTTGCTAAAAATGCATATTTCTAAATTAATCCTCAAATTTTGAAAAATTCTTTTACATTACTACGACTTAGCAGTCTTTAACTGCATCTCTATTTCCTATTCACATACTTTTACAATACCCAAGTATGAATAAAGGAGGTACTTGCTTTACATGTTACAATATCTTAGAAATGTTTTATTTCGTATCTACCTATAGGTATAAAAGTCCCAAACAGAATCATAAACCTAAATAACGTTCGAGAGCGCGATAGTTACTTACTGTATAAGAAGTATCGATATTTTATAAAAAATTTCGATACTTCTTTTCTTTATCCGCTTAAATAAACTGCGGTTGGCTTTTTTTTCGATTTCTCAAATGAGCGCGGAGCGACGAAAATTGTCTGACCAGGCCAGACAAGACCAGATAAGACAATAACCTCAGTAAATATGTAAAGCCGCTTGATGTTCGGTTTTCCTACCCAAATGACCGGCTGGTCTGGTTACTCTGTCCAGCTATTAGGTTTGGAGACCTGGCCTACACACTTCATTGGAATAGAAAATATTAGTAGGTATAAATTGCATCAATTGTTTTCGAAAGATTAGGTACTTATCTTAAAGATAATAATATTAATACTTAGGTAAATAATTCATAAACTACAGTTATATACAGTTTATCGATAGGTATTTGTAAAATCAGAACATCCCTCGTGTTGGCGTGTAAACGATGACCACAAGTAACGATAAAACTCGGAAAGTCTCGCGCTTCATATATTTTTGCACCCATCGGATATATACACTTTGTGGACAACGTGCCAAATGTACCGTAAAAAACTTCTAAAATTAAACTCTTTTATTAAACTTTTCATATTTTTGTAATCAAAAGACGTAGGCGATGACGTAACGTGTGATGAACAGACAGACGCCCAATCGCATTTATAAAAATATTAGAAGAATTAATAACCATAATTTTTAACAAAAAATACTTAGTACAAAATTCACGTGGTCGTTTTTCAATTTTGCGTTCAATGGTAGTAATATTCAGCTAAACAGAGATAGGATTACCTACTTTGGATTATTTTCATGTTTACCCGGATATCTGTAACCTAAATCCCTAATTTTACTTTCCCAACACTTTTGGGTTCTTTAACCGACTTTCAAAAAGTATGTTATTTATTTATCTGGATACATTATGATGAGCAGATGTTGCGCCAAGCCGAGACAGGGGTTTGTAGTATTAAGAAAGGCATGTTGACTAAGGCTCCTGACCCTTTACCTAACAGTAAATATACAAACATATTTCTACGAAGAATCGAAAATATTATGTTTTTCTCCGAATGTTTTCGGGTTCAAGGATTTATTACCATTACCAACAAGCCCTTAGGGTGATTACAATCACGCCCTTCGGCATATCACAAACATCACGTAGATTTCATCAAATTGGCTTGTTCAAATTTCATTTAACCCAAACATGAGTGGAAATTAAATCAAATATTGAACTATTGATAGACACTTATAAATAATTATGAATAAATACGAATGAATTATGGATGCATTAATAAAAAATATGGGACTTACTAATAAATCTAATTGACACTGTATTGTGCCGGTAAGGCCGAAATCTACTGTATTAGTTCAAACAAACATGATATAATAAACAGTTTTTCCAATTTGTTTGAATATTGTCTGTCAATAAATCAATTTATATATTACAAGTCTTCAAGATTTTGAAAACCTAATGCAGAAACAGAAAATATAATTAGCAATTAAGAGGTCGCTTATTGGAAAGTTTGACAGAACATATTGTTTGGAGTTATATTAAGATCTATATAGATATAGTAACTACTATTTATATTTTAGTATTTTAGTTAGATAATAGCCTTACTATCTCTCATAACCCGTTGGTCCACTATTTACGGGACACCCTGTATACTACTACTAGATTATTATAGTAATAGTGTTATAATATGGCAGTCACTTTAACATTCCAGTTAAAGTAACTGCCACAGTTAGTAGTCGTAGTCTGTCACTTGTTAATTTGCGTGCAGACTTTGCTCACTATTATGAATATGTTTTGATTAATTAAATCGTAAAATTGGGGACCGCACGCACGGCGCGGGTGGGGCTGTATGTATTAGGTATAAATCTAGTAACTTATTACATATTATGTGATTATAAGTTATTTTAAAAGTACCAAATATTATGCTTTAAATTTAAAATTGAAATACTTATAAAACACATTTGGAATACTTGTCACTGTCTTAAAAAGTTAATAATATTAATGAAAATCTGCTGTAATATACAACAATAAGAAGGCGCTCAACGCACATAATGTAAGTATCATAGAACATAATAATATTGAGTATATTCATAATTAAGAACCGAATCCTCAAAAGACAAATAGGTAGTTCTATAATATTCCTAATCTTATTTTGTAATTGACCTAGAAATTGTAATTCAAATAATATTTTGACAATAGTAGGTTACACACAATATGTTTTCGTTAATTAATAGATAACAATTAATTAACTCTAACCCAGATATTTGTAGTACACACACAAGAATACAAATTAACCATTCAGCCTCCAAGCGGCAGCCGACTACCGCATAACAATTAAATATATACCTACATTGTCTCTGGGATTCCAAGGATCGAGGTACTAAATAATTATATAAACACAATCGGCGATTAAATTGCCAGCCTTAGTTATGTTATTAATTATAATAAGTAAGTATAAGTTGTAAATTCTTCAAAACTGTGGACTGAGAGCTTCTAAATCTCATAAAAATATTCTAATTTCTTTCAAAACATGGTGCTTTTAGTTTTAAGTGTATTTGCTCTGTTTTAGTGGTTTACGCAACTACCTTTCTCTCCTAATTTTACTACTACTACTAGTAAAACCACACAAGTAGAGACGCATTAGAAAAAAGTAACCTTTCTCTAGTACCTTCCTAGTTTATAATGTCTCATTTTATTGCATCAGCCATTGTTTTGTTCATTAATATTTAACGTGAATCGATACAGGTTGTATATTCAAGTCGGAGCGTGAACCGAACGACCTCAAACTAAATTAACAGAGCTCATTGGTGATTTAAGCTTTTACCGTTTTACTATTGGTATAATTTCATTTTCATGACATTTAATTTCTTAGAACTATAAAATTTCAAAAACGTTACTAGTACTTATATCACTTGATTTTTTTTTATTCATCATGTTGAGCTGTTTTGCTTTTTCGTTTATTATTATGTTCTATCGACAAAGTCATAGCCCGACTATAAATATTGTCGGCAACGTCGTATGTGTTATTTTGTCGTATTTGACACGTCAGTGTTACTTTTAGAATTAGAAATAGTGCAAAGGCAAAGTTTCAAAGTATATTTTTGGGCAGGAACTTTGTCGATTATACAACTGTGATTAAATTCTAGCAGCTTCGTTATAACAGCTTTATCCTTATTATCTATTTAATAATATTGCGCTATAAAAATTCTAATTAGATCTCGGCAGTAAGATTAAAAAGTTTTGCGAAAGCAAGATTTGGAATTCAGTGCCCTAAATCGGAGAATCTTAGTCAGACTCAAGTTGTTTGTTTATCTTAAAATGATCTTAAACATGAACATTGAATATACCTTTACTTTAAATATTATATTTAAACGGTTGTAATTACAATTTCAACGGTACTGTAAAGACAGAAAATTTCAATGAAATTTTTAATGGTTTTTAAATGTTTAACGACTACCAATCGTAGAGAAATTGTTAATAACTTTTAATTTTAACAGTTACAATTTATATGGTTACTAAAAGAAAAAAATACAGTTTTTTAGCGAGTTCTGTATTGAACATGATAGCATTTAATGGCTTCCGATTACCGCTAGATACGCCTCTGACAACTGTGATACTGATATCGTACTGAGGGCATCCTGCTATTGAAATATTATCATAATATTATTACGTTTCGGTATCTTATTACACTACACGTCAAATAAATGTACCTATTTAACGCGTGCTTTAATTGAAATAAGTTTTGAGATGCGAGATCGAACGAAATATTTACCTAATAAAATAAAGTAGTTTCTCTTTAATGGCATCAATTTCCGTTCAGATTTTAGAACCAAATAACTTTGTTTATATTTTCTGTACTGCTAATGTCATAATCATGTCAGCGTATGGTACATATAATTTTGTTCATCGCCATTAAAATTGTTTATATTTGAGATGTGGTATTTGACAATGACACTCAAAGCAACGACAGCGCCTCTACCAACATGCCAGATAGCATACAGCATGGAAAATATAATATTTTTCAATTAAAATATTCTTCGACTTCCTAAATCCCACGTGCGAATTGTGAAAAATCTCACACACTTTAATATTCAATCTCACACACAAAGAAAGAAGGACGGTTATTTAAGCCGTCCTTCTTCCTCAACGCAGAATCTCTCTATCTCTCCTTTTACTGATACACACACACACACACACACGAAAATGCTTATATAAACAAAAGACCTCACCTTTCAATTTTAGCAGAAATTTGAGTGTCTTCGGCATTTTCCCGCGAAAATCACAAAAACAAACTGGCAGTCCGCCAGTCCATTCTACAATCGCTCAACTATTTCGGTGACATTATAGTGAGCATAAAAATGCGACCGGATTATAAAACGATGGTAAACAAAATGGCTGATCTCTGGACTCACTGGAGAGTCAAATTAATGTGAATAGATTCATTATGAATATCATAATGTAAAATTAAATGAGTAAAACTCTTTGGGCCATTTCATTTCATAACCCACTTACGTTTTTGAGAAACATAATGAGGTAAGACGGTTTTTCATTTCTATATTTAAAACATGATACAAATTCAAATGTTGGATACTTTTTTCGTAGAAAACGTATTTCGACGTTACTTAAATCAAAAATGTGTCACGGGCAATATGTTTTATTAAAATTTCTATTTAGCATGGTCCATACTACAGCAATTTTATATAATTGCTAGGCACAGCAACTCTTTATAATATTGTCTTAAATATTCAAACTCGACTAAATACATTATTAATCGATAAAATATAAAAAATATATATGGTGGTTAAGAAGTTCTACCTTTTCATTTAAACCTATACACAAACAATTATTATCTACATAGAAGTAGTATTTTTCCATATAGAGAACTAAAGACAGTTGAAAGAATATACAAACAAAGTCGTAGAGTAATATTTAGCAAGCCACATCTAGAAAATAAGATTTGAAATAACGGCATGAAGTCTAGTGATATTGTTACATCTTGATAACTTATCAGACAATTTAGCTATTTCTATTTAAGAGGTTCACTCAAGACAATTCTCTTATCATTCCATTAAAACGATTGAGTCCAGATATAGGTATTATTATTAGGACTCTTTGATCAGTTGTAGAATCTATCTTATTTTTAATTCGAGTGTGAGTTGGATGTAGATAGACATTGGATATACCTACTACTACTTTTCATCACAAAAATACTGTTTGATGCGGCTAAGTTGTTTAGAATCTTGTTAATTAACTGTGTTTTGCCTATAATACTATTTTGTGTGAGCAAATCATGCATTGTCACAAACGACCTAGCTTGTTCCACAGCTTCATAGAAAACTGGCGTTAAATCATGCCATGCGATCAGTTTGCAGGAAATAAAGACATACCGGTAATTATAATTATGTTGTTATTCGACAGCTATCTCCACATGCGAACATTATACCTATATCGATTAGATAAACGAGGAAAGCGTTACTTTCAGTTAAGCGAGGTCGTTTAAACAGTTTAATTTGGTTATTAAGGGTTAATTTGAGGTTTTAACTGATTCGATTAGATACTTTTCCCATGAATCGTTAAAAGCGGCAATAGGATTTCGTTTACGCTAAGTTTATAAAGTGTATTAGTGCTTCTTTTGCTTAAAATAATTAAAAAGAAACAAAAAGTAATAGTGACAAAATTATTGTAAACTTTTCTGTAGCACACGTAGCACTGCTACGGTCTGCTACAAAGACCGTAGCAGTGCTACAAGTGCTACGTGCTACGATGCTACAGCTATAAGTTGTCGTTCATAGATTAATGATTGTTCTCCACGCTATGCGCTACAACCAGATGGAGTCCGTGTAAATGAGGCTACTTTTAGTACGCCGATCGGCGTACTTTCGACATACTAAACGTCAAAAAACTTCAAGAAAATGTACTGAAAATGTACGCACACAGTATTTTCTTGACGATGGAATCTTTTATTTCTTCATAGAGCTCTTGTCGTAGCGCGCGGAGACCAATCTTTTATCTATGGTGTCGTTAGTAAATATACGTATTCAATATTATTTCATACCTATTCAAGGTATGTAATAATATGAATAATTAATTTCTTTTTTCTGACATTACCTACCTGTGTAACGTACTAATACATACTAAGACTAGTTTGTAGCCTTTTGCCGCTCGCGAATCTTTGTCGTTTTTATTTATATTAAAAAAAAGTTATATATAATACAGCCGAACATAGATCCTCCTTCTTTTTTGAAGTCGGTTAAAAACGAAAACTCCTAAGCGCAGACTGGTCGATTATTATTATTATTATTTATATATGTACTTATAATATTTTATTATA
>DWAK01000541.1:0-10244 GCA_018230145.1 Lepidochrysops patricia
AAATTTGTTTTATTTGCAATGAGTAATATTCGCGTAAACTTAAGAAATCAATACGCCTAAGATATTTCCCAAAAAGCTAGTTTACTTACGTCGTCCCTCTACAGCGAGTCAAGGAACTAGAGTCTAGACCCCATTTATATCGTCCACATTAGAATAGAGAAACTATACATGTTTTTCTTATTCCTAGACCATTGATATTCAAAAAACCCAAGATTCACATTGATAAACGTCCATGAAAAATGAGTGCAACGTGCACCCATTGTACGCATATATGACAATGTGATAACAACTTTAAATAGTTCGCATAAGGTTGAACTTGCATTAATGTTATGCTTGGAGCTTATAGCTTTCTATAACTTGAGACAAAGACTTGAGATAACCTTAAACAATATTTAAGGGACACTTTCCAGTGTTATTTTTGTACGAGAGTGTCGATCTAGGTTTTTTTCTATATTAATGTCCTGGATTAAACTTCTCATACATTTTAAACGTGTACGCGCGTACTACGCGCGATTGCATATCTGTACAAGGTCTAAATGGCGCAAACAAGCGAAAAAAGTGCGTTGCAATTTGTCAGTCTAGCCGTTAGCTTGGAACATAGCCCTGCAGGCGTTGAGTTCTGCGCATGCGTTACTTCGCTTAGCTATTTTGCGGCTCAGTCACTAAACTGTGATCCTTATGTCTACAGCATAAGAGTCGTTTTGAAGGTAAAATAACTGTGAACGCACTGTAATGCCTTTCCTTCTGACGCCCATTGTAATGGTTTTAACATTGTAAGGCTGTGGACAGAATGCATGAAAGGGTTTTAGGGTACTTACTGCAGGTACTGTTTTGCAGTACCTACTACCTGTAGTGCAAGGTAACATACTTTTGAAGGCTTTAGCGGCGTAAAAATTACGGTACCGTGTGTTTTAGGTATGTACCTAATTTGTACACTTTCGCATTTATAGTGGGGACTTATAATGAACTCGTGCAAAGCTAGGGCGGGAAGCTAGTGATGTCATAAAATTTACTACGTAATAATATTATGTAGTGTGTAGGCTTTATAGCTTTACATTTAATAAAATATAATTATCAGGTTATAGTTAGCTACATATTTTACCTACCATGGTATTACAAGTTACATACTGTAATATTTATTCTGAGTTTTAAGCTAATGAGCATACAATTTATAGATTGTATATGTCCGAAGTGCAATACAGTTCCTATTCCTGTCATAATGTACTTATACGTATGTATGTACTGTAGATTTTTACTACTTAAATTAGGTTTATGAACTAAACATGTAAATTGTAAAATACAAATCTAATTAAAAACAGCAACAAACGAATGCGATAAAATAATACCGATTTCGTGTATACTCACCCTAAACCATGCATGTGTGCGGCGAATCGGTCTTTGTCACATCGCCCGGGTGTGAGAGAGACGGCAGATCGATATTTTGAGGTCCGCAGTCTGCCCTATGAAATTTTTAGCAGCTCCATATTACGAGCCTCTGTAATTACTTGACTTTCTTCGTATTTATTCTGAGTTTCAATTTATTTAAATCCTACTTAAAATATATATGAATGGAATAAGGCACATAATATCTCGACGTTTGAAACGTTAATGCTACGCCGCAAGTGACGCAGTCACTTCACGAAGTATCGTGCAATACACAATAAACGCAGACTTGACCAGCCGTTATCGGGTATCGTCACGAATATTCGGGCTGCATCGAGGTTATCGGGCGGAAGGCGATAGCGAAGAAAATGTATGACCGATGTATAAAAGATTTAGTGCGCTAAGCATTCGCGCAGCGTGGTCGTATATGCATTGTTAATTATGGTGTTTGTTGTCCAAAGCTTCCCGCTAATGCCATTCGGACGATAGACTAGACTAGACTAGATAGATAGAATGAAACCCTCATACAAGAAAAGATGTTCTTGATTGTATCATACAGTCTTGATCCCAATATTCAAAAAGTAAGGCCATTTAAGTAGGGAATTATAACATAATATTTTTCGGCGATCCAGATTTTTCATACTTTACGACCATCCATTCTACAGAAACCTTTAAACTACCGAGGGTCATTAGTACCATGATGTACATATTGTGTAAGTACATACTCTCGATATTTCAATCTTAATAACCTATAACTAGTACATATTTTGAAAGTCTAACAAATATTTTTGTCATTCCCTCAAGTATCTACGACGACGAAAACTACCGATGTCTAAATATTTCCATAGTCTATTTGCGTTTGGTAGTCAGTAAATAATGCATTGGTCAAAATGCTATAAATGGGTCCAGTGAACTCTTACGGCATTAGTTTTTAGTGACTTCGTAACGCGAACAGACTGTAGGTCACTACATGAACAAACATAGGCGAACTAAAATCAGAAATGGGAGCAAGCAGTGACAGAGAGCGCTAAACGTCACAACGGGTAAAGCGAAAAAATTAGGTCGAATACATACGATCTGAATACTTTTTTTACTAAAAACATTGTTTTTGTAAGAAAAAATATTTATTTTCATAATACTGTGTGATATAAAGTGTGAATCTTGTTTGTTACAATGAATATTTAAGTTATCGTTCGGTATTAAAAAGGAAAAATGTGCTTATTTTTTGGTAATGGAAAATAACAAATGTAGCGTTATGCAGTTTTTACTATATTTATGTTGGTAAATCTGATCGTATATATTATGGTACTTGCATATAACATAGTATATAACATGTTTAACAATGAACATGGAACAATAAAGGCAAAAATATAGAAGAATCTGGAAGAATATGATTCGAAAATTGAAATCATAATTACAGCAAATTAAAGGACAGAATAAGAAAATTAAAAAAACAAATTTCGATGATTCGATTTGATTGGAGGATGAGCTAAGCTCGAGATTGTTTCGAACCCTTCACATAGGCTTCGATCGGATTTCATTTGTCATGTGTCACATTCAAAAATAAACTTTATCATCAATATAATAAAGTATATTATTGATATTTCAATATCTCGTGTCAAACGAAATCTGACCTTGTTACTTACACCCAAAACTCAGTTTTCAGCCAATCGACAACTGAAAATAAATACTTGAGAAATTAATTCATACAACAAACATTCGTATAGATCATGGAGTACCTTCGAGCCTCCGGGTTTCAAGACTCACCTGAAACTGAAGAAATGCTATTTATTCATTTATTTGGAATACATTACATATTTAATAATACCATTATGTTAGGCTAGTACTGCTGTTACGCCATTCCGTATTCTGTTGTAATACGAACTATTGTGATACGAATATACGAACTATTACAACAGTTTTTTGGGAAACTATCTAACAGGCATTTTCGTCCTTTAGCTGAAAATACAGCCTATTCCAATTTTGCCAACTTTATAAGTGAAAAATCATCAGGTATTTTATAACTACTTAATTGTAGTAAGATAACAGTTTATTGTGCAATTATTTTTTTATTTTAATAGAAGTACCTACTTAGTTAACAGTAATTTTTTTTTAATTAGGTATATTTAAAAAAAAAACATGGATATATTTTTTGTTTCCTGTAAATTTGGCTTAAATTAGATCCACTGTGCTGTATGCTAACCAAAAAAGTGTAAAAAAATAATAATATATTTTTTTGAATAAATCGCTTTATTAAATAATAAAACAGAAACCTCTCGAACAGTATGACAGTTTATGCAATAATAATCAACATTTTATCAATTCAAGTCGTGTAGTAACATATGACATGTCATAACTCCTATGCAAATACTGATGTTATGAGATTTACTCCTCCAAGGATCTTTCGAAATTAATATTTTCCACCCTGCAGACGATTTTTTATAAACATATTTATTTTTCTTTTTGTGTTATGATAACGTTCTTGTTACGTGATTTGGGAAGGTCTATATTTTGTAATAGTAAAATGCACGTGAAATACCTAACCCAGACAATATAATAATTAAATATATGTACTGTTAACTGTTATTGTTTGCCGAAAACTATTGATTACTCAAATGTTTCAAAATTAAGGAGTTATGACGTTCCTCCGTGAAAAACATCGCCGTGAATATTATTTCTCGTAATTAAAAGGAAAATAAAAATATTAACACCACATTTTATTATTAGATTAATTTTTGTGCATAATAAATATAATAACAATTACGACAATTGTTTTGTAATGACATTTTTTTATCCGCGGTTAGTGGCGCGGCGTGAAACGAAAATATTCAATGTGTCATAAGTCATAACTCGCATCAGCTTTGAACAAACTATAGCCGTTAAATATTAAATTGTCCCTAAAAACAAAAAAGAATAATAATTTAAGTTGTAACAGTTTTTTCTTAACACGCCTCGTGTAGGTATATCGAATACATAATATTCTGTTACATAGAATAACCTCAATATTGGTTAGCTCATGCACGTTATACCAATGGTAAACAATGATTAAAGCACGATTAAACTCCGGTTAATCGGCCATGTTAGTACAGGAACCGGTGCAGCATTATTGATTCAAGATTAATTATAGTGCTGTGGCTGGATATAATCTGCGGTGATCTTTATTTTATGGTGATTGGTTCTGGGAAGTGGTGGTTTTGGTTTGATTCCTAGTTTAGTTAGGTATTAATCTAGTGGTTAGATAATGACGACTATTATATTAGTAGCTTATAATTGTAGCTTCTATGAATTAGTCCTATTTTTTGCCTTTCTGTGCTTTATAATATGCATTTGTGGGTCTTTCTTTCCTTAGATAACTTATTATAAACGTACCTATGAAGAATACACTAACAGTTAATCAATGTCATGGGGCAGCGAGTGTCTTAATTTCGGTCGAAAAAGCTGTTTATTAATAATAATAATTATCTTTTATTAATTCATCTGAATCATGTCACGTGCCAAAAAGTCTTTGTCAGTCTGCAGCCTGTAGGTCAAGTGAGGTCAGTTAGTTACGATTTGCAAAATGTTGAAATTTAATTTAATCATACATCAGAAAAAAAATGGTCGCTTTTTAATAGTGCGTTCCGCGAGAGCGACTAACAACTTTTAAAATGTATTCAACATAAAGTAAATTAAACGTTAAAAACCGCCGACTAGACCATTTATTCTCTTGTTTAGCAGTTTTTATCTTATATAATAATAATTTAAACCGTACCGCTCGAGTTAAATTCACTTATTGTGCACTCATAAATACTTTGAAATTCGTTTTGCTCCGTTCATTTTGGTTGGCAATCGTCCAGGCGTTTTTAAAATGACAACTTGTCAAAAAGGAAAAAGCGATGCAAGCAAAAAATTATCTCACCGGACTGCTATGAAATTGGAATATGAAATTATTGCAGTTTGTATAATATAACTACCTACTATGTACCTAATATGATTTAATTTGTTACTTTCGCATTAGGTATTTTAAATATTATATCTATTAGGTATACAAAATATGGTAAAAATTTATAATTTTTCAGGCCTAGCTTGTCTCTAAGGCCAGATAAACTGTACAAAAGTGTTAAGAAATTCCGAGTAAAATTATATCATATCATTTCTAAGGCTAACACCCATATTTTATTAGCAAAAATAGACCAACAGTCGTTAAAGCCAATAGCAATTAAGCACGCCATCTGTTGGCGGGTCACGAAAGTTATTGCCTACATTTTAGGACAAACTTTACATACACGGTCTTTTAACATGAACATGGATTATAAATCAAGTGTTTGTGTCTGGGCTTGGTATTCTAGACTCAGTCTATTGCATAATCTAGAGTTATTTGCAGTACCTATATAGTATGCTGTATAGGTACTGCAAAGTATGAGTTGTGACGCTTTTCATAAGTTACGAGTCAAGAAAAATTGTTTTGCTGATTAACTGATATATTAACAAGATTAAATGTTCTTAAAATTAAACTGCGTTTTATTAAACGTAAGTAGAAAATAAAAGCTCAATTTTAAACTACTGTCGTAAACGCAGCGTTGCGTCGCGTCTAGTGTATTCTGCCATTGCTTGGAACATGCATTTAAAATTGATATAAACGAATGGTTAGAATAATTGTGATTTATATTCATTTGTTTTATGCTGTTGATGCAATGCTAATATATTCACCAATGCAGGGGAAGAGAATCAGGGAGGCCGGAGTGATCGCGAATATAAATCACTGGATTAGGGCAGATTAAACCGGATAAAACCAGACCAAGACAAAGTTTGACTTATAAGGCTATACGTTGTGTTGATTGGCCGCTGAAGTTTGACAAATGCGTGAGTTATCACAACTTAGGGCCAGTATAGTTGACTGTAGTGATCTAAATGGGCGCTAAGATCTGTTTTCCGTTACGACTACAAGTTTCGTTTATTCAAATATTTTTTCTTGATAATGGTACGTTTACGTAGGCGTCAAATGTTCGTGCTTGGGCTAGATGGGCAGTTCGTTTTAGTGATGATTGGAAGAGTGCGATAAGCTCGCAAATAATTCTTCTCCCGTCGCAGTTGAAGGATAATTGATGACGTGGAATGAAGTTTTAAAAGCCCAATCCAATTGGAAAGTTGCGAGAGGAAATTTCAGTTGTAGATTGATCGTTCTAATGTAGTATCTATTGCTATATCAATGTCACGAACGAAGCGAGTGCCAAGTAAGTAAGTATTATTTAGAAGTACTATTTAGAAGACAACAATTTAACTATAAGAAAAATAAAATAATGGGTTTTTTTTTTCAGAAAATATAAGTAAGTAATAAATTTATATGAAAATTATAAATGATACATTTTGTATATCGTTACTATATATTATTATGTATATGAACTATATATAATATAGTTCTATTTGCAATTGAAATATTTAATTATTCATTAATTAACATTAATCGATAGCAAATCATACCTAACACAAAACGTAGACGTAAAATTTTGACTTCGGGCAAAATACCACTATTTGCAAATGCAAATCACTAAATATCCTTAAGTAATTCAAAATACAAGAGAAATAATTTAAGTTAATGGCTTTTCGTTTCAATATCCAAATGAATGATTAGAAAGTCAATGTAAACCCGTTGAATTATTCGTCTGTTAAAATATATTTCAACAATCACTCGCGTTTAAAGTAGAGGCTAACTTCCATCAGACAATTAACGAAATTTGCAATTCCAAAGAGATCGTTAGCGAACGCAAAAAATCGTTAACGATAAAATTAAGATGTGGCAAAAGTAAACAAGCTGGCTGGCACGATAAAAAAGTAAAAACACAAGTTCCAAATTCGATATAGCCAAACGTGACTTTCACTTTTAAAATAGCTTTAAAAACTTTGCATGATTATATTTAAATTAGTTTTTATTTAATTGGTTTAGGTGATTGGAAACTTCACTTCGTAATATGTTGTTGATTAATTATTATTATTATTCATTGAATGCAGTAGTAGTGACTGCAAATGTACCTGGAACAAAGAAAAAAACACAGTTAGTATATATTCGTAGGTATAAATATCGAAAAATTAAATATTTAACACCAATTTAAATTTTTCATTCAACTAATGAATTACTAGTGGAGTTAAAAGTGCATTTTCCTCATGTTAATATTATAGACAAGGCGAACCAGAGCGTCCGAATTTTCGACATTTGAAATATAGGGAAATCAGAATCATTTGAAAGTTATTCCTCCCAAGGTTTTCCTTGCATAATCTTTGTCTGTGTGTTTAGAAAACGTTGATCTTCCTGTCATCTTAGTATATTATTCACAATCTCAAATGATAAGACTCAAAATTGATAGCGCTATAGTCAAATGATGGGTTAATAGATAAAGCCACACGAGTTAATCAACTGAGCATGCCAATCAAGGCTGAGTATGACCATTATGACAAACCGATTGAGGGACAGATATCCTCTAATTAAGGGATTTGCGGGATTTGCCGACCCTACCATACTGCCATGTTGTGTACAGACAGCAAATGCAAAACTCTCTAAGAAAAAAATTATAGGTATGGATCTTTGATCAGATAGTACATTAGATCGAGCCTTGGAACGCGCGATTACGTCAAAAAAATTATGGCCCAACTGTTAGACTGTATTTGCACACACATGGATATTGAATAAATTTGTATGTCATGACGCCAGTGTAAGGCAAAGCGATCACGCACACAAGCATAGAAAAGTTGGCTTGTTTTCGCGCTGTATTTATTAGGTGAAGCTCGATCTAGTGTAGTATATAATCAAAAGGAATTGATGTTATATAAGAATAATTTTCATAAAATTATAATAAACGCGTACATTTCGGAATCACATCTCAGATAATCTCGGTATTTTTTGTATGAATAATACCTAGTTTCCGATATTCTCTCGAAGCACGGAATATGTACATTTTCTGCTAAATTAATACTGATTCTCTGTGATGTTTTCTGAGAAGGACTGTTTTATGTTTCTTTTGTATGTAGAAATGTTTCATGTGAAACGGTAAAAGGTCTGTATTTTACAAAAATTAAGTTCAGTATATTTTCTTACTTTTATCGATACATACTAATGAAAATGAATTCCAGGCTTAAAAAAGTATCGATAGATTTCGATTAAACTTTGAGAATTTGTTAGTGCTTTTGCCTAATTGAGTTTATATTGCAATAAAAATACAATGCATTCATATTCATTGACCTATACGAATCAAATCTATAATCACCCCTGACACGAACAAGTGTTTGACACCTTGTGATAATAAATAACCCCATTTAAACCTTATCACTGCGGATTAGAGTCCATAATAATACACATAAAATATATTACATTGCCAACGGTGATAACCTTTATTAGCTTGCGATAAAATTCAAAATGCCGTAACACTTTATTTGTATTCAAATTCGGGCATTACGGGATTAGAACCCCTACGTCCAGCATGAAATGTCCCGATGTAAATAAGGGTTGTATTTTTATTTCCCCATCTGTCGCATTTTGGGCCATTCAGGGCCATTTTAACCCCATAAGGTCAGAATGGAAAAAAATCACCCCGTTAGCCATTTCAATACGGAGTGACTGAATTTGCTAAATTGAAATTTTGATTCGCGATTCAATCGGCTAATTTACTTTGTAGCTCTTAGTAAGTTTGAGTAGCCTTTTCAATTCTTTCTAATATTATGCTTTCATTATGTTCTGTGACGCTTAATCAATTGAATTGATATAGACATCTTTTATTTATTGAAAGTTTTGAGAGTATTGAAAGCTGGAATATTCTGGAAAATTCCGGTTATGTCGAATAGCAACACCAGAACCGCCCAGTATAACATTGTCCGTAGACTAATTCGATAACATGTCGCCATGACTTTTTCTACATTTTTCAACATTTTCTTGATTTCCGTTTCATATCCTAACGCAATTAGCTGTATTTGCGCTACGGGCCCCTTTCGCAAACATTTGTGCTTGTGCTAATTATGATGTTTAATTTCGTAAGTGCTTTATGTGATTTCAAGCTGATTGAAGAAAAAGACAGGTTTAAATGAGGCCGAATTTTCCGTATATGCGACTTTTCAGGCGTGTCTGATTAAGGGTTGAAATTTTACGGGCTAAAAATCTCAAAGACTTAGTTACGAGCTATCAAAAAGTAATTTTTTATACTGTATACAAGAAGACTTAATAGTAAAAATCATACATATTCTCTTTAAATAGCGTAAAAAGAATGAAGTTTGTTTTGTCGGCATTATGCCCACAATTCATATCGAGAGTCAATCAACAGTCAGCTTGTGTTACAAGGCAAAACTAAACTCAAATGTTTATGGAATCAAAGATTAGATAACTTTTCTTTAAATGTAAAAGTATGAATTTCGTCTTTGTATTAATCCTTAGTTTTGAAATGTTTGTCCTATATATAATCAAAAATATTTCGTTCGATGTTATCTCTACATTAAAATTTTGTCAAACACATTTTGCGCGAAAACAAGAGAAAACATTTATTGTGTTTCGTGTAGTGGCCGGGACCGGGGTAACCAAATACGATAAAGTCGAGAAGTTTTTTATTTGAAAACTTCCCGGCACATGTGTATCGATCTAACAGCCATTATGGGTTAAGCCGCGTTCACATTGTTCCAGTTGTTCGCCACTTGGCAAAGTTGTATAAAAATTCTGCTACAATTTTAACTTCATGTTAACTGCACAGTTACTAAAATTGTTATTGATAATTATTCAAACTTGGCTAATATATTCAAGCCGAGATGTGAGAGTAAGGTGTGTGTAATATTTAGATGAAACAATATTTTAATTAATAAACAAAATGAACATCTCATACTATTCATTTATGTAAGTTAATAACGAA
>DWAK01000542.1:0-10239 GCA_018230145.1 Lepidochrysops patricia
TTTCTAAAATAAGGTGTGTCTAGTCCTTGTGACTTTAACTTTGAAACCAGGAAATGTTTTGTAGACGTAATGCATTGATGTACAAAAAAACCCAAGATTCACACTCAACGTCTAATAGAGGATAAATGTCTTCGAAAAATGAGTGCTACGTGCACTCTTCTTATGCATATATGCCCATGTAATAACAACTTAATAATATTATGCCTGGACCTTATAGCTTTCTATAACCAGGTATAGTTTTAGGGACATTTTCGAGCGTTACTTTTGTACGAGACTGTCAATCTAGGGTTTTTTGTATATCAATGAAATAATGTAAAAATCTTAATAGTGATGCATAAGCCGTCTTATTTTAACATGTACGCATGATTCGTTTAATTAAAACGATAATAATAATAATAATTAATGAGTAGTTTTGTGTCCTATCTATTGATTGTGCGCTCATTGAGTAAGAGTATATAAACTAGTATTATTACCGAAACTAATCCATGCGACTGCTGCTCATAACTTAGCTTAATTACACCTTTCATCGTGTTCATAATGCCGGAATAAATGATTACTCTAATAGTAGTAGGTAATATTAATATAATTGGTCGTATACGAAGAAATGACAGTTAATCTATATAATTATATGCTAGCTATGATGGTTGACCTGTTATTCCATAGGAGTAGATAGTCTAGGTTATCTAATGCCATTAATACTTAGAAATCTATACGTCATTTAAATATCAACCGTCAAGGAGTATTCTAACAGTTATTATTTTAAAAATGATATTATATAAATCCTCGTGTTGGCTTTTTAAGTAGGTAATATAATGTTATTATGAAGAAAGTTTTGATTGTATTAAATAGGCGTCAAAGTAATTTTGTAGACATCCTTCTAAACGTTATTCAAACTGTGATAACTCTTGGGAATATGTCCCTTTAAAGTGACACAATCCTTACATATTATAAAACAAAGTCCCCGATCTCGTCTGTCCGTCTGTCTGTTCGCGATAAACTCAAAAACTACTGAACGGATTTGCATGCGGTTTTCACCAATCGATAGAATGATTCCTTCGAAATGTTTTCGTGTATGATTTATTTCCTTTTTGTGTATATTTAAGTACAATAATTTGAAATTTGTCAAAAGTGTCGGAAAAATTAATCCGTCTGGGATAGCTTTCAATGAACCCGTACGAAGCGGGGGCTAGTCTCGAATAAGAATAGACCCGTGCAATAATTTTACTACAAATGAGTTAATTAAGTTTCTTCTCGGAGATATAGAAATCGAAGAATATTCAATTAATATGTATAGATGGTTAGAGGCGATTACGTTTAATATTAATACCAATATCATAACAGGATAAGAAATTATGTAAACGAAAGCTAAGGAGCCTCGCCAACGCGTTATAGACCAATAAATAATTTGAAAATAGATGTAACGAGGGGCTCACTAGGGACTCTTTAATTGGAATATTAATAACAGGATACCATTATCTTTTAATACATTATCGATAATTTAACTTGTCACTATAAATTAACCTCTAGGTATGTTGTTTATTTTTTGGATTTAATAATTATTATGAATTATTCCCCGATAAACATTAAGACTAGTGGGGTTTTAAAGGAAGCTGACAGACCGCCTAGTGTGAAGTGGCTACTAACCCCATAAAAAAAAAACACATTTTGTAGACAACAGCTGTTGTTGATTGTGTTTTCTGTCTGACACATTAAAACAATCAAAATGGGATAAAATAAAATATTGGATATCTACGTACCTACTTTTAGACTTTTTTTAGTTCTCACTAGTCTCAGTCTAGTCTATGTAAAACTAGACTGAGATTTTACTTATCATACAATATATTAAATTTTGTTCCGAAAAGGGTTGAATCCTCTTTTTCTCTTGCCAAAAATCGCCTTTCTAAAAATATTTTTGTTTCAGTTCTTTTTTTACATCTTCCACAGATATAAATATTTTTATCGGACATTTTTAAGTTAAGTGATTTTTACCTGTACGTAACCCCATTTTCTGAGAAAGTAAGTACTTACTAATACTACATCGAGTAGGAATTCTTGCGTAAAAAACAACAATAGTAAGCTTATCGTCACCGTCTAAAAATTTCGAATACCTACGTCCGTCATTAAGATAGTATTATCATTTATCATACACAGAAACAATTTTTTTGCCCTACTTGTTTACAATTTAAGTAGTTCGTCACATTTTTTATTCCCAAAAAGAGTTCAATGAAAATCCATAAAATCGAAGTCTTACTTTCACGTGTAACTGACAAACTTTTTTTTGTCAAGTATTAGATCATTTTTGATATTGTACTTTTTTATCCCAAAATGAGTCATTAAATTTTTTTACCACTTCATTTTTATTTTTGAACATGTTGTGAATTAGATTTAGGTGCAGTAGATAGGTATCTATTACATAAAGGCAGATGTACACTTACGCATAAAAATGTGGGTTCTATAGGTCTGGTTAATTAGACAAATTGTATCTCATTATGCTGTCACAGTAGATGCAGCTGTCACTATAGTCAGTACCCACTAGTCACTACTGAGAATGTATTTTTAAAATTTATGCTGAATTGTAAAATTCATTTTTAGACAACTATTTTGCTTGATTGTTTTATTACCTACCTTTTGGTCATATTACAAGGAAAATGTAAAGGCGAGCCATTTTACTTACATTGTTTGTATGTTGTACGATGATAAAGTTCGAAGATGATAATGATAATGATAAAGTTCGCTTATTAGGTATGCAAAATTATACTGTCAATAAAAATTAGCCAAGTTATACACAGTCTGCATTAATGCTACTATTGTTTAAAAGACATGTAAAGCCGTATGACAAAACAATACGTTTTTATGTCGCGCTTACAAAATTATCATTCAATAGTGTTTTAATAAAGAACTCGCTGTTTTATTCATTCCTCCGTTCTATTTTAATGACTTACGAACGGGCTTGTTTATTAACAAACTTGTCATAAGTTAAAAACAAAGCTTTATTAACTTATGAAACCCGCACGAAAAAAGATAACCTTATTCCTAATGTTGATAAACATGTTTAGGAACTTTCGTACCGTAGGGAACAATACGATATGTATATTTTTTCATACATTCTTACCTACTGTTATATTGAATACATTATAAATAAGATAAACATAAGCTAAATATACTGTAGGTGCTGCTGATGATGATGACAGCATAGTTAGTAGGTAATTTTCGCTTGCGTAGAGGTCTAATTTGCGCTGGTTTGCGTCATGAATAGGTAATGTGAACATCGCACAATTACCCGCTATTGTTTCGAGTTCGTCGAACATAGGGCCGACCGCGACCGCCGATTGCCGGTGTTGCGATTGCACCTATACGGCGAAAATGGCGGCTTTCGATAGGCTCCAATCAAGTAATTACACAAACCAAACTGCCTTTTCATTTCTTACTAAATATTCATAATTGGTGTGATCTTTTTGACATACGGCCAATCAAAAACGCCAAACAATCAAAAAATCAAAAAGTTCAAAACTGACATGCAGGTATCTAATTATTCCTATTAATAATTACGAGAATGTCCTCTGTGAAAACTAATGACAAAACCTTCAGAAATTGGGCATTATTCGCCTGAGCACGTAAATGGCTTATCTATTACATACTACATAGTACTGTATATACAGATTACAGACTACACTTACAATAATAAGATAACTTAATTTAGCAAAATTCCAACAATACTGTCGATTCTAGGAAGTTTAACTAACACTCATTGCATTCCCAATAGCGCTGCGTTCCCATAGATACAGTCACGTACATTTTGGTGTATGAGCTTAATAATTTAACGGATCAGCTCACGCGTTCTCACCGTGGTTTACAGTTTTTATTACTGTAAATAGATCCACAGACTCGACGCAGTATTGCAGTGTTAGGGACTTCATTACCAAAGCTAATGTACCACAAACGGAGTTGAAAAACTCTATTCTCTTATCTCTGTCTTCTTTTTTGTCTAATGCTCTTATATTATAATATACGGTAAATTCTGGGCTAGGTATATGAAGTATTATGAGTTTTATTTCCGAATTAAACGCTTGATCCAATTGCCAATATCGCGTAGCGTATTTTTTCTCCTACCTGCTCGTACTCTTGTTGTTATATTCTTTTTAATTTTTCTCCTTACTTATAATATCTCTGTCGATAAAAAATATTAATGTCTCAAGCTCGAACCAAATGTTGACGCCTTTTGCATAAGCGAAAATAACGGTTTCACGGTTAAAGAAATTACCTGCTGGGCTTTTCTTTAGCGTACTTTATTTTGCTTAAAACGAAAGGGCATAATAACTACAATAGTCTACAACTTGGAAGAAAGTATTTGTACGTGAGGTTAGTTTGTTCGTTGGTACATCTAAATAACTAGAAGTTCTTTTTATACGACGCAAAAACATCAAACTTCTCGATTCACGATTTTAAATTTTGAAGCTTAATTTTTTTAGTCTCCGATCACGCAGAGGTTGTAAACAGTTTTTGTTCGTAAATTCAATCTACATGATCCTCATTAAATAATCAAGTGTAATTTAAAATCGTACCTCAATTATTCATAATTACGATCCCTAGTAGGCAAAAAATGACCCCAAATTTTGTCCTCAGTTTTGTTGGTGTCACGAACGCATGTTTTCATTGCTTAGTTCCCGGAAACACGGACTGCCTGGTTCCCAAAACAAAATGTTTATACGACGTTTATAGAGCCAAAACGCATCCATCAAAAGTCAAGCAGCAAGCTGTCTGCAGCAAAAACAGAGTTCAAATAAATATTATATCATAATATACTTCTTAATGAGGTCGCGTTGTATAGATTTTCATACCAGTAATTCTTCACTAAAATGCTATACGTCCCGTAAACTGCTAAATGTCCTCGAAGATCTTGGCCGATGCTTTGGAAATACTTGAAGTTTGACCAAACCAAAGAGATGAGTAGGTTTTTTTTTTTTTTGAAAAAAGGAATTTTATATCTACCGAGTGAATATTTCAAGTAAGATAGTTTGTATTATAGAATATATTATTCTTATAATATTATAGTAGTTATCTTGTGAGTCATATTGACAATAAATCCACCAGAATAAGTAACTGCCTAAATAACACGTTCGATACAAAAGTGGGTAACACACCTACTCATCGGAATATTTTTACAACTTTATGTATTTGTTTTAGTTCGAGAAAGTATCGTAGTATATGTAACCGCTGTCCCACTTTAGTCTATTACATAAATCGTTATCGTCGATAGCTGGCCGATAGCGCGTCGGTCACCGACTAAAACAATAGCCTTAATAAATCACTAAGTATCGTTACATAAAAAACGTGTCCGCCATTATCACCTAATAAAATCTCGTTATTCAATTGATGCTTCTGACTTGGTACGGTCGACAAAAAAGGTTGCGTAACGTTTTCTGACCCATTTTGATCGAATTCAAAATAAGTTTTCAATTTTTGGTAAACAAATATATAAAATACCATAATAATTTATTGTTTTGATGTTTCCTTATGTTTCACTCTTCATCGCTTTGTATTTACGTTACGACCATATCTGCAATCGATGCGGTCATTTCTTTGATTGAGGTGTCCTATTGCAAAGTCAAAATTTTAACCAAGCAGGAACATTTCTTTTGTACCTACAGTAAAAGTGGCCATTGTAAGAAAAATAAATTTATTGTTGTTTTTTATATGGCCCATGCACAAGGAAAACGTGGTTCGTAAAAAACAACAACAAACTACATTATTAAGTGCATAATTATAATAATAGATACAACACTACACGTTCGTATGTATACACGTCAGGTATGAGTAGTATTTTATACTTACGCTTCTTAACATCGACCATATATCTGATAGACTGGAAATAAATTATATAAATAAAAATTACGACAAAACTGTGCGCCAGCTCTGATTTTCTTATATCGCAGCCGCGCTGCTCTTACTTATTGCTATTTTAATTGAAATTAAGTAACGCGTTTCAAGCAAATTGGTTTCACATTCCATTGCTATGGCTTCTATGCTCGATGTTAAGCATCATTAAAATGAAAATGAGTAGCCGCGTATACAAAACGATTGGAAAAACATTGCATAAAGAGAAAGTGGAAAAGCGGTGTTGGTTACCACCGTAATAGGCAATTCTTATGACGAGTTTTTAATGAATTACCCATGCAGGTTTTCTAAATACAATTTTCTTTTCAATCAAGCTCTATATAGCCATCGTAAGAAAGTTATCTCAAAGAAAGAAAATATGTGTTGAAAGCAAAACTGTGGTAACTGTTTTGTAATTTCTAAAATATTTTTTACTAAAGACCCTTCTTGACCCCTGCCTCTTAAATTTATAACTACGAGCTTTAAAAATATTCGAGTAGATAAGATTTTTACCACAAAAAAGTCCATAACTCTCCAAAAAATTCTTGTGATAGCTTAAAACATCCAAAAGCGCCTAATGTATCACAAGATGACACAAATCCGTTCAAACTTTAACGATGGAAGCTCTTAAAAGCCCCTCGAGCTTTGGATGGTAATTTATAATAATGCGATTAAGCATACCTCACTAAAACCGACGCTGACACAAAAGCTCCTGTTCTTGAAAAAGTTTTATGGAAATTCTGATTTGAAACGGTGTTTATTGGTGCTTAAAAATTATGTATTATAACGCACGTTATAATTTCATTTTGAGGAGATTTATTTTTGACGATTTTTGACCTTTTATTTCAAGGTATTCAAAACTTCCAAAGAAATGGTCCATAAAAACTGTAATAAATTTTCTTCGTATCCTTACGTAATATTTATGTATGAATTACATAAAACTGTCTCTTCTCCATAGAAAGTTCAAACGAATTCTACGGATGATGAAATAGGTTTGATTGAATGAATGTCAAAATATTAGGACTGGTTTCAAAACGATTGTCATCTAAGTCTTCAATAGTATATTAGGTGATTGCATCGCACGGTTTCCCAATATTATGATGTGTCGTGAGTTGGACCCGCAGCGAGTGATACCCGGGGCAATTTGACCCTGGGCGTTTTTGACCTGGGATATTCTGACCCACAACAGTTTTAGCTTCAAGCAACTTTTATTCAGACTTAGACAAGGCATTACGAAAAACTTTTATGTTATAACAAAAGAAGCATAATTGATCGTCTTTATTAATCGTCATTCTGTAATATTTTAGCTATAAAAATAATAAAATATTTAGGATTACGTAACAAATAATCACAATATATAAGTATATATAACAATATCAATATCCTATCGAATTCCGATAATAATGATGTAGGCATTAGGTGTCGTTGACAGACGAAATCACTTATGCCTTATAATACCTATTATTACTTGTCCAACGTCTTAATTAAAAACCAGTCGTCATTACGTCTTATTACATTTGTTACTTCAGTGATAGATCAATCATATTTTTTTATTATGCTTTTTATATAAGAAATGGATTTTCTTAGTTAGGTGTGTTTGCTAGCGGTATTTTTACCTGCCAATATACGTACGAATGTATGAATGTATGATTACGTGCACAGGACATTTAAATCATAAGGACGTTTTTACACTGGATGAAAAATGTAGGTTCCATGGTTGGCAACATATTCTATTTTCTAATCAAATTAATCAAAGTTAAACAGCAGCAGCAACAAGCCATAATCAGCGCGTTACCTTATTTATGTCGAAACGTAGCCGAAACCTATAAATAACACGAGTAAATCATAATCAATTGCGTCGGGTCCCGCGGCTATGACTTTCTCCCATGGACTTATTTAAAGTCGCCTATCGTGTCTGTTGTTGTGTTACATCACTTGCCGTCATTTGCCGTCACTTGCCGTCAGTCATATCAGCTTCTTCTGTTAATGGGCCACGCTTGCCATTTAATTGTGAGGCAACACATAAGCTCCCAACGTAGTGCATGAATAGCGAATCAGTTACGACACTTTTCACTGTAAGAGGTGAGCCAATTCATAATTTTGTTCGTCTCATTACTTTATGATTACGATTATGGAGATTCTGTATATTTGTAGAAGTTTGATGAGACTCTTCATATAAATTATATGAAGAGTCTCATAATATTATGTCTAGTGAAATGTCAATCAAATGTCAAACACTATTGTATTCAATTTTCGCAGTAAAATAAATTACGCAGACGGTTAAGAGATTTTCCCATAATTTTGAAATTTCATTTCATATAATCCCAGCCTTAGATACTCGAAGTCTGTACCTAGTTAAAAGCATGAAAATTCATTTTTAATATCATTCAAAGTACTTTTTTAGTCGTTAAGAGAGAGTTATGAAGACATTTTCATTATGGTGTTACATAAGCGAGCATTTGACACTTTTCTCGGTCACGCTAACGTATTAAATTCTGTATAATTGTATACATTTGTATTATAATTTCTGTATAATTGTATAATTTGGCTGCTGCTATATTTATTTATATCGTATTTTCATTCCATATATGAAAAGTTATGTCATATTATACAATTTATGCCTGAATTCCAATATTAACGCTACCGCCTCATTAGTATATTTTATAGTTTAAATGGTGATACTTACTCTAAAATAAAATGAAAAACTTCTAAAACCAGTGGTAATTATTGACGTTTATATAATGTCTAGTCCGATATACGTATAGAACTCAATAGCTATATTCTTCCTTATTATATTTACGTCAACGATATAAAGCTGAAATCTCATGCAAACAGAAAAGTAAAATAATTCTGTATTACTTTAGAAGCGTAGCTTATTCTAATACTGTCAGAACCCGAAATGTTAATAATTTATCTACCTGTCAGATGAGGAATCAGGATTCATCTTTTTATCCCCCGACGCAAAGGATCATCTCCTTTGTCAGTCAACTCCATGACCCCGAACTGACGTTTTAAAACGCTTTCCTTTTTTATCTATGCGCAAGGGTCTATAAATATAGTCATAAGTCATAACGCATTATGTAACGAACGAGATCTATAACATCAAATAGTCGAGAGTTAACTGGGGTCAAATGAATTAACATGAGTTTGATTACTCACTCGTTGTTCATGGCGTACGGAAAGTGTGTGCGCGGCCTATTAGCGGCCTGTACACGTGAGTCTTTGTTTGATGACCTGGCTCAGTTGAAATGAGGTTATTAAACAGACAGTGGCAGTGTTTGCAGTGTAAAGCTTTACACCCTGGATTACAATAACTAAGGTGGTAATGTAGCAATTTTTAGTAGTGCTCTAAAGTATATATTAGTTCAAAAGTCTACAAATAGAACCATCAAAACGTTTCTTTATTGATGCACATTTTACAGACATATTATAAACTTTAAATACCGTTAATCTTTAAAAATCGAGCGTAGTTGCGTTCACAAGTTCAATAACTTTTCCTCAATTAAGGCAATCCTTACAAGTCTCGCAATTAGTCAAACTGACAGCAAAACTCATAACCTTTGCGCTTTAATTTACTGAAATATGCAAAAAATCATAAACGAAGAAATTATTTTTCTTGTGAATTGGCTGTCGTCAAGGAATACTTCATCATAAATATAATTTACAATTCCAGTAGCTCATAAGTAGGTGTAATTACGTAGTTAAATGTAAAAATAGCAAAAGATATCGCCGTCTTGTCATTTGTAAAGAATTTTGATTTTCATACAACGGTCAACAAGTTTATATAAAACACCTATTTTCAATTGAAAAATATTATTTGGTTTCACAGGGTCTGATCAAGTGAATAGCAAAACGTCATACCTTTTACATCGTCATACATATTATAACTTTTTAATATCTACCTACATAATTGGGTAAAAATTTAATACGTTTGCATGTAGCACAGTGACATTGCACACTTTGTCTTATGTTATGGATACTGTGATTACATTGAAGAAGGTCACCGACCTCGATCTTCGTGATTCGGCTCATGGCTGATCGAAAATTCCACGCTTGATGTCTTCTTTGACTTTCTTTATGATTTACGTTCGCTCCACATTGTAATTACGTACCGACGTTGTTTATTGCCCTTTTATTTATTTTTCTACTTACGACCTTTTGCTTGGCAGACGGAATTATTATTGCGATTCGAAATCATTTCAGTTGCATTGCAATCTCGAGTCATTAGGCTGTATGGCTTAATTTGAGTTATTTACAATCGCTTATAACGCGAGTTTTAATTTACAAACAAGCTTTTTACTGACAACAATACATAGTTTATACAATAATTTATTGTTTTAAATATTATTATTTTTTATTTCTTAA
>DWAK01000543.1:0-10239 GCA_018230145.1 Lepidochrysops patricia
ATGATTTCGAAATTACCGCACAGCTGTTTTTCAAAACATGCGTAAACGGTTCTTTAATAACCACAAAAGCGTGCGGTATGATATTACTTATCCAACATAAGTAATAAATAAAATTAGTGTCTTCGGCAGTAGGTGTATATTGACAATAAAATTTTGTATTGTTACTTTCCCTCGTCGTCTCTTCACGTTTTGTTTGATTTTGCCCTCAAGGCCAATGCTAGCGGGCTCGTATACATAATATATAGCGATATCACGCTAATATTATCAAGGCGAAAGTGTGTTTGTTTGTTTGACCTTCCTTCACGCCCTAAGTAAACAACTAATCGACCTAATTTTAAGCATAGACTTAGTTAAAAAAATGGAGCATATATAGAGTATAATTACATATTTTATTAATCTCTTTGAATTCTATAGGGCGTCAATTTTGCAGTGCTCATCGAATTTCTGGTTCGTTGCATACGTGTTACGTGTATGTGCGAGCAGGATAGCCCTGAGTAGAACCGATATTCGAATGCTTGAGAATCGGAACCCAGACGTCCATTGTTGACGTCCAAATTTTATTAAAATCGCTCCAGCATTTTGGACGTGTAGAAGTAACACACATACTCACAAACTTTCTTTGGTAAGTGTCATTAGGTATGTTAACATTAGTTCAGATTGTACCACGTGCTACAAGGTTATAGGTTTGTTTTGGCTGAGAATGTAATAGTATGTTATGGAAGTAGTGCTGTAAGTTGTCCATTACGCACGAGAGAAGTTGGATGTTGGACGCCGGCGGAGTTCATTTCGCACGAGTGCAATACACTATTTTTTATTAAAAATTCGGGACTAAAAGTATTATCTCAGCGCCCGCCATTGCGATTGAAAATTTGAAAATTCGCGAGCGGTGTCCGATATTGGAAAAAGTGTGCGGTAGGTAAATATCATTTGAGTTTTTATTGCAGTTGCGAGAAATTTAAAACATGCGTAAACATTATCATCTTTACTAATCGCAGCAGCGTGCGTTAAGATTGTATGTTATGTCTCATACGTGATAAAAGTTTAAATCGCCCATATTGCACACATTATTTTTTGACATACTAGCAATAAAATGTGAGTGGAAGACATGCCAAGTGTATAAATAGCACCTAATCTGTGATTTGATAGCCAAGTGCAGAGAGTACCTACTTACTTTCTTGTGATGACGCATTGATATACAAAAACCCTACATCGACAGTGTCGTACAAAAGTAACTCCCTAAAACTATATAATACCTGTTCCAAGTTATACAAAGCTATAAGCTCCAAGCATAATATTATTGCAAGTTCAACTTTATGCGTACTACTTAAAGTCGTTATTACATGGGCACATAATATGCATACAATGGGTGCACGTTGCACTAATTTTTCCAGGACGTTTATTAGATGTTGTGTGTGAATCTAGGGTTTTTTGTATATCAATGTGATGACGGCTAAGTGTTTTCGCGAGCCAACGCATTAGCACAATCAACAGCTCGTTAACGATACAGTTGAGAGTGAATTTAATTGCCTGTGCAATAAAGTTGACTTTTATTCGATTGTATTTTAGTGGCTTATGTTATCGATGCACCCTTTAATGTTATAAGCCATGGAACATGTGTACAATAGAGGGTAAAGGGTTTATTTGTTAAACACTTCAATTTAAAATTGGAAAATTCGATATCAAATCACGCTAGAAAAATATCTACCTAACGTACGTAACGTAACGTAACTTTGCCTTTGTAACGTTTTTTGGCTTTACACTAAACTAGTAGTTTGTTTCCAACGATAACCAAACGAAGAAAGTAAAACCGATTCTTATTTTTTATGCATATTCAGTACCTATGTCTGAAAATAGGCTATTATCTATTTTTTTCTATTTTAGGTAGAACAACGTCTGTCGGGATCACCTAGTTACATAGATATAGTACATTAATATTTATATTACTACCGTGTGTTACGACTGTTACTGTACAATTTTTCGCGGCCATACATGAGTAATATTCGTAATTTTATTACGAATAAAAATATGAATTTTTATTCGTAATAAAATTTTATTTCAGACTAAACTAAAATATTCTTTGCTTATAGTAATGGTAATCGCTTGGTAATGGTAAATATAAAAATAACCTTTGCCCTTTGCGCTTGAAGAGGAAATTAACAGTAAATTAATACTGTATAAGAGTTGATCAGCCAAAGGAAGTGGACTCTCAAAGGGTTCAGGGAATCTGTATTACAAGTTTCAGCTTTGTAACTTGTAACAAAGATTGCCAAGATATGGCAGGGATGGCCAAGGATTCAAAGCAAAATAATTATAAGCGAGAGATATTCTAAGATATTTTGCTTTGTTTCAAATAGCTATCCATCTAATTTTTTGTTAATGATTATTTTTCTAGATCAACCATATTATATTTTGATAACAAAAACTGCAAAACTTTAATTAGCTAAGCTATTTTTTAATTTTTTTTACTCTTTTTTTCCATTTTACCCCCTGGCCACTGCCAACAGCGAATTTCGCGCTACTGTTGGCTGTGTTTAAGGGGTTAGTGCTTATAAAAATCAATAAAATCGGTTAAGACGGCACGTATAGTAACTAGCACTGTAACACAAATTCTATATACATGAAAGCCGGATAATAAAGATACATTTAAGCCCATTTTTAAGCAGCACAACATCTGCCGGATCAGCTACAAGATATAAAATTTAATGCCCAATTCGATGGTTCAAAAATCATGTGAAATTGTTTTTCTCATGTAAGTGAATTGTAAGTTCTTATGAGAAATAAACGTCTTAAACCACAAAATAGTGTAAAAAAATAACCACAAAATAGTGTAAGTATAGTTTAAGACGAATCGAAATTCATATACTTGAGAATAGGCACCCAAAAGCCCTCGGAGTCAGACCCCTTATTCAAGTTGATTAAAACCAGCGGAGTGAATTCTAAGTGCTATAGGCGATTAGTGATGCAAGTCATGTATGCTGTATATCTAGTTGATCACATCTATGACATCATCATCATCATTATCAACTGCTGATTGTCACGTATGATATTAAAACACATCTAATAATAATTGACATAATTAAAATATAGAAAATATTATGTGCAATTTATTAAACTAGAACGATTTTAAATTGAAATTGGTAGTTAGTTCCGACACAATAATTTGATTAGTTGTTGCGAGGAACGTATGATACTGATGCCAACTACTCATACTAGCAGTCACTCCAAAATCGCATTTAAAACTTACCCTTTTAAGAGATGAAAGCAAGAGACCATTTTTAAGAACTACTTATATTTATTTTCCTTGGCCTTAATTTATTGAAATGAGCCAAATACCATTGGGCAAGTCAAAGTTATAAAGAAAAATATTGTATGTATTAAATATCAATTAATCCTGTAAATAAAATATCACGCTCGTTCTAAATTGTAAAACACCAGCGGCTGCGATAATATTGATGAATTAAAATGCAGTTTTGCCAGCGAATTTTGACTGAATTTTTGACCCTATAAAATACATTATTTTTTCCCTTTAATTCTTTTGATAGATCTATTTAGGTATATAGTTATAATCTATGGTAAGACTTTTGAAATAATTTCCTAATATACATTAAGTTTAACTCTGATTTCTATATAAACCTTGGAAATCCTACTTGGAAACTAGCTATGTTATTGTACATAATAAATGTACAGTACAGAGTTGGTTGCTACAATTTGGCAGGGAAATACTACAATATTGATTGACATGCATCCAGAGATCAGAGAGCATTAGATGAGATTTGTAAAGGCCCTTCACACTTAAAACGATTCACATAATATTATGACGTCACACACAACGATAATGGCCTTGAATATAACTCCGCTCGTATCGATTTTTGGTAATTCATATAAAGATTCTTGCCCCAAAATGTAATCCAAGTACAGCTTCCCCTTAAGATAGACTAGCCTTCGCCTCTAATATATTTATGCAAAATAAATGAATAAAATATATAAGTCGACAACTAAAATATTTTTACAATGAATGCTTAGCAACTTATTACTTGTTCATGCTAATTTCCATGTGTTTCGAAGATTAATAATATAATATGGTTAATAATGGTAGGTGCATATTAATAATATTACTAAAATTAAAAACCATCAGCACAGCAATTTAAGATTTAGATATTTTAAATATCAATGTACACATAATAATATGTACCTACTTCATTTATTATTTCGTACGCTACAATACAATTCAATTTAGTCAAGTTACGGGAGAAGTATCGATCGATTCACTAACATCATGAAACGCCGATCGTAGTATGTCTGAAATAACCTTTAGCCGTTACTTACCTGGTATTTCCTTGATAGATTAGTCATCGGGTTACAATAGATGCACGGTCTAGCCGATTTGGCCCTTGATCAGAAACCCATTCGCTTTACAGATCTGTTTTCGTAATATTCGTAATACAATATGTTAGTAGCTAGTTTGGGTTACGATCCTTTGCTAAACGCTGTTTTTTGTAGAAAACAGCCATTATGTAGGAATAAAGATAATATAGGCACAGGAACAGCCCACCTACATTATTTATTATTTACATGGTCAGATTTGAAGGTCGTGGCATAACAGACGACTAAAGCTTGGGTTTCCTAGGATAGTGGTGTCGTCATATAGCGGCCGTAAAAAACGTTAAATGATGTCACTAGTATTTCATCTATGGAAAAAATAACACTGACACCGTAACGTCAATATTTAGTAAATTTTTTTCATAGAAAATGTTATATTAATATCATTCAACGTTTTTTACGGCCGCTATATGACGGCATCGCTATCCTAGGAAACCAAAGCTTAAACGACGATACATGTCGCGGCGACAGACTGTCTGCTGTTGCAAGTCGCCAACATGTATCACCTTATACACGATTAGAACACGATAAAGTCTAGACATACCTAATGTATGCACAAGAATGAAAACATACTGTAAGGTTAGATCATATCGGACACTAACCCCGAGCCTGAACAAATATAGGTACGCTAGATGCGCTTTTCAATTGTTAATTTTAGTACCTATGTAGTGTGCACTTACATTAATATAACTTAGAACTTTTGTAAATTGTTTGACCTACAAAATAAAACTAGCATCAGAGATACAAAACAACTGATGAGTAGTCGCTCACTCTCAAAAGTGTTGAATAGGGTGCACGAGAGCGACAGCATGCGTATACAGCAATTCAAAAACAAGAATAGCACCTCTACGCATGTAATTAAATGCCATATTTTACGTAGGTAAGTGACATTTTAATTCTGAAATATTTTGAATAATTAATTATTCTGCATGAAATATTGTGCACCAATTATCTCAGGCTATTTCGTTTCTCTAATAGAAATTAAAATATTACAATACTTACATACTTTTTAAAGTTCCTGTTTTGTTTTCCTGGATTTTCTTACAATTTATTCGTAAGAAAATCCGTGTGTTGGAAGTCCAATTGACGTGGGAAAGCTCGAGTATAAATTATTGTAATAATATATTTTGTGTCATTTATAAATTACAGCAATTAGATGAGTCAGTTTCAACACTATTCAACTTCACAGCCAAGAAACATATTTACTGATAATATCATCGCATTTCCAACATCTATACTAATATTATAAAGCGGAAGAGTTGGTTTGTTTAGTTGAAAAATTATTTCACTGTAATTGCATAGCCCATTTATCGAGAAAGGCTATAAGCTACACTACACGCTAAAATCAATACGAGCGGAACAGAATAAAAATGTTGAAGCAAATCGGGAGAGTAAAATCTTGCGTTATTAAATATTATTATAAGTACTACTTAAGCTTTGGTTTTCTAGGATTGCGGTGCCGTCGTGTAGCGGTACCGTCGTGTACAGAGCGGTAACTAACACCGTAGAAAATGTTCTAGTGACATCATTCAACGTTTTTTTTACGGCCGACACCGCTATCCTGTGAAAACAAAGCTTTAGACTTATATACTCTCACCTTAATCTAAGATTGTCCATAACTTTGTTTATCACAACATAAAATTACATTTTATTAAGTTTGTTTTGAAAACTTCCCGAAGCATTAATCATACGAATCAAAGCACTCAAAAGCTCTGTAAACATCACGTTTATAGCTTTATTTTAAGCACTGCGAAAGCTCTGGAAAGATTTAGATTTAGACCATCGCATGATGGTCTCGAAGAAAACTGACAATTTATAGCTCTCGCATTTCAAAATAACAAGACAGTTCCTACTCTACCATTTTGCACAGGACGCTTCGAAATATTTAATTAAACATGGCGATCGCAACGACGCCAGACCGTAACGACTGCAGATGCAGATGTATTCACAACGGAATATGAGAGCGTATGATTCAGCAGCATTATCCTATGTCTGGTGATGTTGATCTTTGTAGATATACATTCGATCTATAAAGCAATATATTATTATCAGGTGATCGATTTGGTGTAACAACGTGTAAACTATTAATTCAACAATTTAACGTCAATTAAATAATAATGAAAGTAATTGTCTACACGTAATGGGACAGCTTCCAAATTGATTACTCATTTAGTTCGGTTATAAAGTACGGCGTTCTTAATAAAGCCGTTACACGCACTCGTTCTTATATCCCATTTACACTCGCCTCGCCACTGCCAGGGATAGCGGACCAACTGCATGCGTGCAGTAAATATTTTTTCTAGAAAAAATATAAATTAAAGTTCGCCATACCTGCAAACGAGGTGCGAGTGCTCGACGCCCGACGAGAGTGTAAAACTCTTATCACAATAATATATTGTATTGTCTGCAGTCGTTGCGGTCATATCTCATTTAAGTGTTTTGAGGCGTCGAAGAACGAAGTTTTTAAACTGTTCGAGCGCCAGTTTTGTGGATCATACCTCATAACTATGAGGACGCCTCAAAACAATTTAATGAAAATTTCTAAAATCTATCCCAGACAGGTCTCTGACAAATTTCAAATTATTGTACTCAAATAAACACATAAACCATCCGGAGGAATCAGCCAATCGATTGGTTAAAACCGCATGTCCTTGCAGTAGTTTTTGAGTTTATCGCAATTTGCGATAAACTCAAAAATTCGCAAACAGACAGACAGACGGACAGACGCGGCCGGGGACTTTGTTATATAATATGTAAGGATAGGTATTCCGTATATTACAAAATATGCCAATGCTGATAGCGATTAAATCTCTGTGAAGGTTTCATGGAAAAACGAAGATTCACAAGCTCTATTGGCCGGATATCCGCCATGGCTATAATAGTATTAAGGTGGACGCAGCAATCGAATTAGAACCAAGAACCTAGACAAAATAGCGCTAGAAAACTACTCTTGTGATAACTACTAACTTATCTCAACGTTGACATTTATTACATATTTGATTGACTACTATGGGTCTAAACTCTAATGTAATAGTATATTATGTAACTAGTGCGGTAGTTGTCGATTTCCCAGGAGATAAGTTCGAGTGGGCACTTTTTAGTCAAGAACGTTTTTATCACAAATGCGGGAACAAAAGTAATGATAAAAAAGTAATTTGTATTATTTTGTTTTTAAAGAACGTGCAGGAACTATTAAGGTGGCAGCACTATATTAAGAAAATATTGTTGAATGTTAATGTCAAGTACAAAATATATAACTAGAATACAAGGCGACTAACTAGGTTGGTTGTAAAATAATTTCACTATTTTATACCGACTTCGCTTTAAGAGAAACTGCTTAGAAGCGATGTAAAATTTTAGTGGTTTTAAAATTTTTCCGTTCTAACGTGTTTCTGCTCGATGATTTGTTAATATCAACATATTGTCTCGCATACAGTCTGGGTAACATTAGGTTTAGCACATTTCGGGGCTCTACAGGGCTACTTGGTCCTGGATAAACATTTTCTCAAAGGAGGTTTACGGGAATTTTGGTATTTTTATTCCCTTTGGATTTTCGTGTCGTTTTCACTTATTGTAAACAGAACGCTAATTAAAAAATGACGACTTTATTGTTCTTGACAAAGTGCAAGCAAAGTGATATTGGATTAGGCCGGCGCAGACGAAACACAAAAAAAAACGGTAGAGCCTGTTGATCATCTATTTTTCAAGCTTTCTTCCCTTTGCAATGTACCTACAGTGAGAAATGTATTGTTTCTGTCTTCTGCATGTTTCCCATATGAACCAATATTCCCATACATTGTCCATGACATCATCACTACAAGTACATAGTATAAAACAAAGTCGCTTTCTCTATCCCTATATCCCTTTGTATGCTCAAATCTTTAAATCTACGCAACGGTTGCTGTTGTCAGTTGTCACTCTGTTCATCTTTCATTCATCATTCTACTCACCTACTACAATATGGTTGTTCTAACTTTTGTAAATATTTGAAATTGTCATATGTTAAATTAAATAAAATATATTTAATGACAGCAAAAAATATACGACGCATTTAAAGGATTTTCAGTAAACTATGAAAGACCATTAATATGTACAATCGGATTAGATCTGGCGTAAAATGAAACACTGTAAGTGTTGCAATGATTTCAATATTTGACGGCTGCTCACAGGACTACTTACGTGAGTATTCCAAGTTCGCATAAGTGGCGTTCGAGAATACCAGTTAAATATGGGATATGCTTAAATTTAAAAGCCCTTCAGCTGATTGATACGTTTGAGTGACGTTCCAGTATTCGGCCGAGAGTGATTTAAGAGGAAGGTTTATAATAATATGTATAATAACATTTATAATATTTTTATATTTCGATTGTTCCAGTTTATCTGTAGTTTATTTAGTATTAGCATTGCACCCGTGTGCAGTCGGGGCGGTTCGCTAATGAATATTATGTGTTAAAACCATGGATCTAATTATCAATACTTTTTGTCTATGTCAACGTACAAACACACACATATACTAATATTATTATTATTATAACTTAATTTTTCGCGACAAAGAGCTTAAAGTACTTCATTTCCTAATATAAACCATGAACCCAGAAATATTTGATAAAAGCCTCAACCATACCAATTTTCATTATACATTCAGTTGTTTTTTTTCCATGAATGTCATAACTCATAAACATATTCTTTTATGTATGAACATTGTCAATTACCTATCTACCCTATTAAATTTGTCTGTACTGTTAAAGCAATCACATATTTGACACATACCTAGCCAATTAAAAGTTTTAGCGCGACTGCTCGCTGTTCGCAGCTACAAGTAACTTGTGGCCCGTCTGCGATACATGTAAGGACCTTTTGAAACTCAAATATTTATTAGGATTCCCGTTTTATGCAAGTTTATAAAGGAAATATTGCATTTGGTTTAGTTTTATTTATTTAACGTATGAACTATCATTTACCTTTGATGCGTCTGCTTAGGGTTGTCACCACCCGTCCGGACTTCCTCGGATTTATAGTTTTGTCTACTATTAGTTTGAGTCCGGAGCCGTCCGGAACGGCTTTTGTGAAGTGTGTGAAACTTGAACACCTTTTTTTGCATGAGAAATCAATTTTACAGTCAACCGATGAATTAATTCTTCTAACTAAATAAATCTTCGCCCACATTCAAAACGGCTGATAAGTCGACGAATAAAAAAACATACTTAACGAAGTTTTTATATTTGTTTACAAAAAATCTTTTTCGAAGATGTGCGGGGAAAAAACTATATTTCGCTCAATGTCCGGGAATTTTGTCGTGTTTAACCGGCCACAGCAATTTAAGCGATACCAACCCTTCACCTGCATCTATTTACATGGTATCAGGTTGGTTACGGAAACGTGTGTGCATTAGAAAATGCACTTTATTTAATGGCAATAGCTGCTAAAATCGATTAGTAACAGTTTGAATGCATACAAAATATAGAATTACATAACATAAATAACGCTATCGGACACTCATATGGTTGCATATAAATTAAACGCTTATTATGTACTAAATAATAGTACCAGTTGCCTAAGACCAAAGTACATATGTGAGTAGGTACTTTTTATGTAGGTATTTTTACCAGCATCTAACAATTTAAAGAAACAGCTGATACAAGATTTAAAACTATTTTTATTACTCACGCGGGATAAGCCGGATAAGTACTATTTATCATACCGCACGCTTTTGCGATTTGAAAAATTATTTCAATGATAGCACATTTATCGAGGAAGGTTATAAAACATCACGCTATAAGACCAACACGAGCGGAGCAGTGATAAATTATTTTTAAGCAAAAATGAAAACCGACTTTCAATACCTATAAAAACAATTAA
>DWAK01000544.1:0-10234 GCA_018230145.1 Lepidochrysops patricia
CAGCCGTCTATGGGATGACATAAAACAAGCACGCCTCGCGGGTGGCCGCGACGGGTGCACGCTTAACGCAGCGAACGCTCTTAATATAAAGCACTGAGCACTCTCTAACCCACATTTACTTACGTCCTAATACTGCCTGTGGTCGTTTAGACCGGCGCGGTGAGAGCTCGTTGAGTTAGTTACACTGCTAGTTAGTTTGCGCTTTGAAATGTAACTGAGAATCACTGTGGAGCTACATTGTTGCTAATAATAAGAGAGTTACGAGCTACACGGTGAATCCTAAACAACTAGTAATTAGTATCAGGCTGTAAATCCTACATAGTTAATATTAATAGTATGTTTTGTTGAACTTGACTTTTAATCACTTAAACCAACTTTTAAAAAGTATTATGATGTTGTGACAATCTAATTGTCTATAATATTTATGTGTACAGTGTACAATGCCTCGTACTTTGAAAAAAATAAAGTTTAAGGTTTATTTGTACTTCATAAATATGAACTTCCTGCTCATTCCTGCTGATGAAATTACAGACAGACAGGGCCGGCCTTCCATACGGCGAACGGAGCGGTCGTTACGTCGCCAAACCCTAGGGGGCGCTTTGCACTCAAAATTAGTATAGTATATATTATTAAGAGCAAACAGGAGAGGCGCCATAATTAAATCTCACTCCATTCTAAAATTTACTTCGGGCCGGCGCTACAGACAGATGTATGAAAAAGAGGTAACCAAAAGACATTGAGATCGTGGTCGTAGTGCTAATAGCACGACACTTTCCCAAATATCCCAGCGGGCGGCCTTGCCCTTTTGTTAATTAATTAAAGGCTTAACGCGACACCCTGACGCCCTGACGCCCGCCGCCCTGACATCACTCACGTCGTAAAAATACAGGTTCACTTTATGACATACATTTATAAGTTGTGTAGCACAATGCTATCGACTTATAAAATTTCTGCTTGACCAGGCAGACGACAAAAATCTCGCATCGGTGCCATTCAAGCGTGCGCACACATACTCGCGTGAAAATCGTGAAAAGGCCAGCTGTTGGACTCAATTTGCACACACAAATAGACATCTTAGACATTTAATGACATGACGCGAGTGTAACACAAAGCGGTTATGCACACAAGCATAAAGAAGCTGGCCTATTTTTGGGCAATATTTATCAGGTGAAGTTCTATCTAGTGTAGTATAAATCAAAGTATGCACTACCTTTGTTATTTTAAGTAGGTTTTAATAAGCTTAAACATTTTATGTAGATTATTTTACTCCTTTACACTATAATTTAAATAAGTATCTAAGGAATAAACACAAAATGAAAATTACAGCGCGGGTAAACATTACAGCACCGCGAGTGTTCTCGCAGACTTGAAAAATTATAATATGCAAATATTATGTCATTTACACTTTCGCATATTTTATAATATTGATATGAATTTATAATAAACCCGCGCCAAACCGGGGCGGGAAGCTAGTAGGTATATTATATAGTGCACACGCACACCTTGATAGTTGTCGCTGGTGCGTGGCTCAGAGTTGATGGATCGCGCTACACGTCAGCTTACGACCGTACTTAACATACATGTTTCGGCAGACTTAATACGTTTTAAAACGTTCCGCCCGCGTGCGTGCGGAAAATACTTTATTAAGTAATATTATGTTTGTTTTTGGGTTCATAAGCCGTATGTTTTAGTCACGTCTGAGTTATGCTATCGTGTTTAGTGGTTAATAGTGGCCTATAATATAATATCTAAATGTAGAACCTAACTACCTATAACGATATACACAGCTTAATAATAGAAAGCTTTTTTCCTTCATTACATTTGCCTATATTCCCCTACATTTACCCTATTGGGTTATAGTTATTATTGTAAGGTTGTAACTTACAGTGGTAAAAGTTAACTTTAGTCACGGTTAATCAGATCTTATATTAAATCTTAAATATAACAGAAACTCGTGTTAGTTACACTATTTATAACTCAAGAACGGCTGAAATGATTTAGCTGAAAATTGGTAGGGAAGTAGCTAAGAACCACGAGAATTATTTGGGATACTTTTCATCCCGTTACCGTCGTTCCCGTAGGACGTGACATAAAACGAAGTATAACAAAACACAACTACAAAAAAACTGCTTATTTATTGCCGGAATTGCTTATCTGAGGCGGAACAAAGTGCGCCGGGTCTACTAGTATATTACATTTCACTATTTAAAATCTTTAAAATATTATCAGATAGGTGCTAACATCGCAATAGTTTCTCCAAAGCGCACTCAGTTTCGTGCAATGAAGCGTCTAACTATCTTGTAGCGATACTCCCGTTTGTTTTTGATTACAGTATTTTATTCTGCTGCAGTGTGTACAATCGGATAAAGGTGTTAAAGCAATATTTAATTCTGAATGTGTAATTGATTGCAGGCGCTCATTACGCGTAATGAGGCACGGGGACGCCAGCCTGCGTTAAATAATAATAGTGAGGCGTCAGTACATAATTATGATGTACTGACATCTAGCCTGTGGTACCTATACTTACATAAGCTACTTTTTGTGAATTTCTATATAATTTATTTTTTATAAAATATTTTTAAGCACTAAAACAGACTTTATAATACGCCCCTAATGCATTATTATCTATTTAAACAGTCTCTTAAAAAAATACATTTAATACAAGTAATATAGGGAGGCCGATATGTAGATACTCAGGCATACCATGTACCATGTACATACCTACACTACTCATAGCTTGATGCTGTGAAATGCTCGCGAATTCGATTCGATGGAATACGTGTAATATCATCCCCAGTAAATTCAGTTATATGGTCATGGTCGGTGAATCAGCACTTTGACGAGTCGTTGTGCTCTCATACGGTAAAAGTTGAGTTAGGGCTTGTTCACATCACCACGTTACGAACGGTGCGTAAACGTGCCCCGCCACGTTGACCCGACGTGCAATTATACGTCATACGATGTCATCGTGACGTGGTTATTTGGACACTGGACTGGCCCTAGCGACAGCCGCGGGCGTTGAGATATCGCGGTCGCACGTGCTGATGACAGCCGAGTTATTTTGGTGTTCGCTGTAGTCAATTCACACCGAAACATGACATATGTACCTTACGAGTTACACAAAACCATAGACATTACGCTATTTGATTTTTAGTGCTGTAATTATATATTGATATGTGATATGTGAATGAGATGTTAATTGTTACTATATATTGTTACATAGTTACATAGTTTGAGACAAATCTTCGTCGTATACGCTACAGTGATTAGTGATTGCAAGTGTCGAGCTGCTTCATTATGAATAACATGCATTACCGCTCCCGGGAGAGTGCAGCTCGTTACTACACATTACATATTCTCATTAGCGAGTTACAATACATAATATTGCAATGCAATGTATATTATGATAGTAAACTGCTCGCAACTTTTTTGCGCAGAAATTCGTTTATAGCTCAATAAATGCATATTTTCGCACTATGGAAATTAAAATATATCCTGTTCTGAGTACCTCACTATATCATACCTACGCCGGACCAGTAATTTAGACGGTAAGGAGACAGACATATTTTCCCGTTTAAAATACGGTGTCTTATGGTGTTATGAATAAAAAGAAGACTTTACCGCTTCGGTTTTAAAATTGAAAAGAAAAAAGTTCAAACGGCAACCCATTTTGTAACGAATTAACAATTCCCAACATTCCGACATTATTGTCGCCGGACGAGAGAAGGAATTCTTCATTTTGTTATTTAGATTTACGAGCGGCCGGTGAATATCGGAATTGAACTGTATTCTGTTTCAATTAGGGTCGAGAATAGATCGACCGAGGTCCGGCGACGTCGGGCAAACAACTCGTATATTTTAGCGGAATGCACCGGAGATTTAGCTGCGCTGCCCCGCGGCTCCTACTCCTACACCTACACCTATACCTAAACCTACACATACACTTACACCAAAACCTACACCTGCACTTGCACTTGCACCTACACCTGCTTCTAAACCTACACCTATAACTAACGGCTACTCGTGCTCTACATTTAAATATCAGCCGGAGCTAAGATAGAGAATCTCGCGTTCGCTACTTATGAATTATAAAGAAAGAATAATATCATAATGTTCTAAGCCTTATATTTAAGTATTACCAGCTTGTACCCACAGTTTCACTCGCGTACAAATCGATAGTGTAAAGATACGAATATTTCTGTAAACTTCTTTTCGAAACATTGTGTTTTTTCAGGACCAAAAGTAGTTTAGGTTACTCTCCATCATTGCAACTAAGTCTACGCCGAAAATCAAGTCGATTGGCTGCTTAATTAAGGCGCAAAGGAAAGACACACAAGAAAGGAAGGAAACGAACAAACCATTTATAATATTAGTATAGATAAGGCGCTTTGCACACGACGGGGTGGGGCAGGCCGGTGAATTTCGCCGCGAATGATAGCACAAAGGGAATCCGATATTACCAAAGCACGCGACGGGCGGAGGTAGTCAGTTCAGGACGTCTAAAATGACATCTATAGCGCATAGAAAAAGCCCATCCCGCCCCGTCGTCTGCAAAACGCCCAAAGTAGCTTATAACACTAAAGTTGTATAACAAGTCTAAACGAAATTAACCGTAGCACGTAACTTTGCCTGGCGTAGCGCCGCAGCAGCCTGTAGCAAGCGATCTGTGGTGCGATCTGCTGCTGTCGTTAGTAATCTATGTTTATCAACCAATAATTTCTTGCTATAAATTTGTTTAATATATATTTAAATAAATGGTTTATTAGTTCATATAAATCTTTAGTGATGCTACCTGTTTTCTGTTGCGATCTTTGGGTATTTGTAGCTATCTGTAGCGACCTATAACGGTCTTTACTGGCAAAGGTAACGACTTCCCGAGGGCCGGAGCCCGGCGAGGGTCGTAAATAATGGTCCTCCTCCCTACCTCCCCGCCACATCCGCCCGCAGCCTCCGAATACACGATACAATTCTTTTGTGACTACCGAATGTACCGCCTGCACAGTGTACGGGACTGCACTGACGAATAAAGTTAACTTTCACAAAGGTTTCAAAGAATTTATACTCGAAGATACGTGTCTCCAATACGCACGCAAAACACTTTAAATACGTAGTTATTTGGTTATTAAATTTGCTAAACTATTTAACGTTCTTCAAACTTTGGACACAAATACTGATAAAGAAACTTAAGTAATGCGGCAGCGATCAGATTAGCCCATAATTATAATTAATTAGTGCGCTATCTTAGTTTAATTGTGTGAGTACTAAGACGTAATAAAGCAGAAATAAAAATTATTTATTTTCACTTTCACGGAACAACTACTAAAGTAGCAATACAGTTAAAGGATCACTTGATATTACTCGCATTATCGTAAGTACTGTTATAATTATAGTACTTGTGTAAATATTCTAGTCACAAACGTCAGCGACATCGGGTCACGTCCGGTGTGACCTTCAACGACACTCACTCTACTTTTTACTGCCGATAATCGTGTGGATGTACTATCGGCAAAGCTCCACCTCGATATCATCCAAACTTTGGACAACTCGAACTATCTAAAAATAAGGGATGCCTTTACACTTACACTAACGTATGACGTAGCCGTCGCTTCCTAACTTGGTTAACATTATTATTTCCTATACAGAAATGCGACGTGTAAAGTTTAATTTTCAGTTAATATTGTGTGTAACAAAGAAAACTTTAGTATTGGACTTGTCGCACAAACTAGTCTCGGGCTAGTGTATAAGCTGTGTACTACCGGAGCTAGAAGAACTATCAGTAACCCCCGAAGCCGGGTAACAATTTACCAGGTTTAAACTCCCGCCGCTCGGCTCAACTGTGAAAAACCGGTTTTTCGATTTACTCGCCGCTATCTTGTGTCTCCTAGTTGCACAATTCTTTAAAACGTTATCAATATTAGGTCTAAATAGAAAAAAATATGGTTCAAATTGGTCACCTGTTGCTGTGGTGTTAATATTATTTACAACAAATTATTTGTATAAACATTTTCACTTCTATACAAATAATTTTTCGAGAGAAAGGTTTTATAACATACTTAGTTATTTCAATTGAATAAATAATAAAATCTCTAATCCAATTATGACATTAATGAACAAATCTGTTGGCGCTGATGACAGTGGCTCCTTTGGCCCGCTCATTAGCGATGCTGCGCTAATTAGCGCACTTAACACCCGGCTGAACCGGGCGAGGTGCTCGGTTTAACGGCTGCGGGGGATTTCAAGCCCGGTTCAACTAGTCGAGACGGTGTGGACGAACTCGCACAAACCAATACGCGCGAAACGATTTTACGAGACATTATTAATGCAATTATGTAAACAAACGGATTAAGTTTAAAAAATATGTATAAAAGCAGTGAGCACTGTTTCATACATATTTTTTGCGTTGTGTGTACCTCTACCCGCAACTTTATCTTGCAGATTAGTTTATCCGCCAGGACCGTACATTTTATCGCGATACAGATTGTGTTGTTTGCGACTCAAATTATTTCTATACCATTTCTCGTTAAGAGGTAACAAAGAGACAGGTGCACATATTTAGCACAATTAGTATTTATAATACCTACATGCTAATTAGAATAATACTAGACATTGTACTATAATTGTAGTTCCATATGTAATGCCAAGAAGTTCGCGCGAATGAGACGAATTCGCTCTTTCAAGACGTAGGCGCAAGTGTCTGGCTTCAGCCGTCACGCTGGGAGAGGGTCAGGCTAGCCGGCGGACGGCAAAGGGCGGAGGGCACCTGATTTATTTATACACTCGAGGGAGCCAGGTGATTGCTTATGGTATAGTGTCTTTAAAACAAATTCAAGAGGAAGCAAAATAATTTAATATAAAATAAATTATTAATCTCGTTATTCCGTTTCTCCATTCTTTAAGGTCAGATCTCACTAGGATGCGACACGATGCAAAACTGCAATACTTTGGAAATATAGTTGCCGTAACGTGTCGGCGCGCAGTGCGGGTTCACCTTTAACGAGTTTTCTGCATAACTCTGCCACAAAGAGTATTCAACTCGACAATTAATCATGTCTGAAATCTGAATAAGCCTACATGGCTTACTAATTAAAAACTAGTTATGCTTTGCTTAAAATAGAGACATTACATATGCGACAGAGGTATATTTTCTGTCTCAATTTATATCAACGCGTCTGTAAATAACACGACATTAAATAAGAAAGTGAAAACAAGTTGTCGTTCACTATAACACGTGTAGGTCATGGGTCACGTAGTTAAACTAGTGTTTTATTATATCTGTGTTCAGTAAAGCGCTGCAAGAAGCGCGCGGATACAAAGTAAGATGTTGTGAAAGTTTAAATAGTTTCGATCGCGGGCCGCGGGCCAGGACTTACACGAGGTGAGCGCTGTAGCCTGCAACTTTATTCCGGAGTAGTATCGACTAAGATACTGCTCGATCGCAATACTATTACACAAATAGCTAAACATTATTACACAAATACGTATTTCTGCAAGGTGCTTGTTGCATCAATATCACTATGTTTCCATATCTACCGATAAAAGTACCGACTTGTTAGTAGGTATATTTCGTATGAAAGTAACAAATATCAATCCATTCACCCTGCCAAACATTTATTTTATTTGTAGGATATACATAAACGCAGTATCAAGTCTGCCGGGAAAACAATTGAAAAAACTACGAGTACAAGAAAACTGAATCTCTATTTTCGTACAGAAACTGCATTAAATCGTTTCTTATTTCGTTGTGTCAAGACTACCTCGGGTGCCTACAATTTCGATAAGTATAATAAACAATATAAAATGCACATTTTGAAGGAGGTGGAGGCGGCTGAGATTGAAACTAGTACATGACGTCATGACGGTACGACGCATTTTTCCACGCTCTCTATTGTACAACAGTTTCTGGATTTATTTTATTGGTAAAAGGTTATGAAGCGCTGACTTTGTAATAGTTTTAAACGATGAGGTTTTATATCAAGTCATCAACTTAATCATAAGCAGACTCTTGTCACTTATCATGACGAGTTACTCAGCTTTATCGAAGTAGATGCCTTTTATATTATACTAGCTGATCCCGACAGAGTTGTTCTGCCTAAAATATAAAAATAGATAGTAGCCTATTCTCAGACCTATTGATATGATGACTATGCATATAAAATTTTATATGAATCGGTCAAGCCAGAGGAGTACGGTAACAAACACTGAGACACGAGAATTTTATATATTAGATAGTCATGTTTGACGCTACAATTTAAGCATGAACATGTGTTTGTGTGTCTAAGCCGACATCAATTACGTACTTGATGCAGAGGCAATTAAAAGCCCTTTTGCCTTTGGTTCTATTTCACAGAGCCGGATGTTAAAATATGATTTCTTTGAAAATTGGCATAAAGCGGAATGCTTTCAGCTCGCTCGTCGCGCTGCGGAGGGCGCGGAGCTCGCGTCGTCTTTTATTCGCACTTGGTAGGAATGGTTCTATATTCGGAAACTCTTCACTTAAAATTGGAACGACATCTGCGCGCGAAATGAGCAGGAATATAATACAAAATGATGTTAATGCTAACATCGTTTGAAGTAACAACGGATTTGAAGCTAGGGGACTGGTACGGTAGCGAATATAATGTATGATGTAGAGGTAACATTTAGCATTTAGCAGCTGATCGCTGGGAATCTTTAAAGTTAAATTAAAATTATTATGAAATATATTTAATGAATGATAGAATGATACAAATACACAAATGCAGCGGTATGAACATTCAGGGAAAACAGTTTTTTGTTTATATCAGTAAGCATATAACCAACAAAGTCAAAAGTTGAAACGTTTAAAATAAACTGTAATATTTCAGACAGTAGGTAAATATGGCTCTAATAGGTACTATGTGAAATATATATTATCTTAACAGTGCGCCGTGAGCCAGGCGTATTGCACGGCTCGGATGCGTGTGGGTCACCCTGCGCCCGGTACAATAGGTATTATATACCCTGTACCGTGTCCGTATCCTGATATATCATGGGTCATGCCGCGCCCGGTATAACCTGCACGTTGGGCCGTGTCCGGGTCACAAGTACACCACCAAGAGCATATAATGTGATCACGACGCACAGTTAAAACTTCGCTAAAACAATCCGCCCCCGAGATAATCTATTCCATCGGATATTAGACGTGGTTTAGTGACTTCACCGTAATTGTATTTTTATTTATACCCAGCGCGTCCTCGTAACGCTTTATCCATTTTGTAATTTAAAAATTACCATTTTATATTTAACGCAGAAAATTTGATGGAAATCGCTAATCTCAAAAACAAATAACCTTACTACTGGATGTTTGTTTCTGAGATTCTTAGTACTGGTACTAGATAGCTGGTAGAAGCAAGTGTTGAACTTTATTATCTTATTTACTATGACAAAAGTATACCACAAAGTATTTACCATAAAAATATTGCACCGTTATCTTTCTTGCCATTTCCCGTTATATGATTACACAAAACAGCTCGCCCGGCTAACGTTTTTTAACGTTTGTAACGTTGCTTGCAGCGTCAACACGCCGGACCCTTGTTGTCTTCACAATAATTATTATCCCGCTTCGACGTTTGCTCAACAACTGATTCCACAAAGCTCATAATATTTTTTTTCTACTATATTAAAGTGACAATTAAGTTAACTTTAAAAAATAATTTGAATGGATTATTGACGTAACAATATTAAAAAGAATAGATACTTTAACTGGATCTTGCTATGATAATATAATAATGTACTGGCTTCACAATCGAAACTGCGAAATACGTAGGTATACACAAAAAACTTCGAAGATTGTTCTAAAGCAAATAAGACCAGTGCGAATAAACGCTAGACTCTAGAAACATAAAAGTATTATTGTGTACTGATAAAAATGATATAGCGACATCATAAATTGCAGGTAATAAAATATTTTTGTACAGTTTTGCCACAAACTGTACAATAGATTTGAGTAATTGCAGACCGCGAGTAACAATATGAACGCTCGTGGGTAGAAACTAGAAGCGAAGAGAGTTGTAGAGGAAGAAGGAGAATCGTACTCTGAGATAGAACATTCATTTGAAACCCAAACATCAGACAGACAGTTCAACAAACAAAGGTCAACAAAATATTATTTTAATAACCTAAGGAAATTTAAGTCAAGTCATTTAATTTTTTTTGTTGGTCGAAATATTTAAGATGAAGCCTAAATTCGTATACGGATTGAATCCTTTAAAACTTT
>DWAK01000545.1:0-10224 GCA_018230145.1 Lepidochrysops patricia
AAAAATTTTTATTTTTAATAATAAGTACAAAATATAAATTGTTAAAAATATAAAATACTTATAATTTAGGTACTTAGATTTTATAATAGTATTGTATTTGTGGTAGAATAAAGGTTATTTTTATTTTATTATGTTTGTTGGTAGTTTATTCATTGCTTACCTTACTTATATACCTACTATCTTTTCTCTACAGGGTTTCGAAAACTAAAAATATTTGAATGCCATCTGCAAATGCCCAGTGCAGTCAGTTCTTTCAATGCGCAAGAAAATTGTCGTTTCGATAACGTTATGTTTACGCAGACGTCCATTGTTTTGTGCTTGATCATACACCAAAAAAACAGCAGAAATTTTGTGTCGTAGTTATCATATTTGTGTATTATTGAATGATGTATATGGCAATGAACTGATGAACTTCGCCGGGGGTAAAAATGACCCTTGGGACCTTTGGCCGACAATCGGACCCGACCTGCAATACGTACCTAATAGTTCGCGTTCTTAATGATTGCGGTGGATCGCATATTATGAGAATAAGATAATATTCGAAACAAACGTCATAATAGTTAATAACTCTTTATCATAATTTAAGATTTTGTCCCAGTGGGACAAGTTAAAAAGTATATATTTTTCATCTGTTACGATTTACGTCACGTCACGTCCTTTATAATTATTAATTATGAATTATGATCCTTTAAATATTTAAACACATATTTTAACCAGAAAAGTTTAAACTTCTACCATACCTTTAATGTTGTTTACCATCTATTTAATGATAGTCCGTTCCTGCTGAATGGTTATTACATTTTAATAAAATTTGCTTTAGCTATTTAGATTTATTTAGAAGTAACAGACTTTCACACTCACTAACTTTCGCCATTTTACTCATATAGTGGGAATTATTGTAACAGCTAATGGATAGGATAGTATGGAAAAGGATACTCTGTATAATACGTACCCATGCCGCTGTGTGTAGCAGTAACATTGTGTTAAGTTTTACGTGGTTTTACGCGGCCCTAATTCTCGTTTCATTGAGTCGTATAAAAGTTTGGCAACTTCGGGCGGGCGGTATGCGTTGCGTGCGCTCTGTGCAAGCACGAAGTCGCTTGCTTTTGTTTTCGGAAACACTCTCCTGAAGACTGTAGAAGAATCAATTGAACTAAAATCTGTTATTTAAACTAAATATGTAATACTATATTATGTTGTCCCTACGTATACCTACCTATATTACTTATAACTATTTCAAAACTTTTAAAGCTATAATGGACACAATTATTGATATCTATATATTAATGAATCATGTATAATTCCCAATAACGGCATAGGCATTATAATAATATTCCGTCAGTTTTAATAAGACGTCACAAATACATGATTGTAGTGTAAAATCTCTGGTGTATATGAGTATAGGTATAGTTGTCCGAGTGTAAAACAGAGGGACGCAGCGGCGAGCGGCGAGATCGGCCCGTCCGACAAAATCGATGGCTCCCTTCATAGTTTGCATGGTGTCCACCCCACTTCCTCGCAGTCCTACAATCTTATTTAATTCCTAGGTGTATCCAGCTTTAGATAATACACCGGTTTAAATGTGTTTGGTATTAAAGTATTGTATTTTAAAATGTTCAATGTATTCACAATTTTGTTTTCGTGGATGCGTCACTAAAAATCACGTCCGAGATGCATAGAAACCGGTTTCCTAAATGCAGTACCCATTACCTCTATTTTTGTTAATATTCGAGTTGTACGATCTTAAAACTACATATATATAAGTATAGGTATGTAAGTATAATATAATTGTAAGTAGTTTTACATTTTTACCGCCGTATCGTTATGAAAGTTATGAGATGTTGCAAATCATTTGTAACGTTTTTTGGCATTTCCTTACAACAATATATAAAATGTGATTTAAAATTTAGATAATTTGGTCGGCAGGGTGGGTGGTGGCGGACGCGCGGGGGCGCGGGCGGCGCGGGTGCGAGAGAGTGGACGATAGAGCGGCCTCGCTTGCACGCCGCACCGGACATTTCGACCGGGCATTTCAATTTTGAGAAAGAGTAGAAGCTGCCCCGCCACTCCCCGCGCACCCGCCGCCCGCGCCGCGCCCCCCACTCGCCTTTAAGGATCCACAAAAGGACGAAGGAGCGATAACTTCATCACGCGCCGTTCTCGCTCGCTCTCGCAGCGTGGTGGGGACGTTGCGAATTGTTATTGAAGTCATGCCCCCGTAGGCGACTTCGGGAAGGCTGTCAGTTGTTACTAAACGTTCGCAGCGGCCGCCCGCCACCCGACCGCGGACCGTCACGTCACGTCTTCGATAAACAAGTGCCAAGTAAACATTGCCATACCTCTGTGATTTACAAACATTAATTTAAGATGATTTCGATTAAGTGACGATAGTTTTATAAGGACATAATCGTATTCGAATTAAATATAGACAGTGCGGTGTCGGGTGTTCGCCGGTGCATACGGTGGAGTTTGTTTTGACGATCAGTGAGGCCGGCGGGCTGTGTTTACGGCGCGCACGTGGCCGCCCATGCCGCGCGCGCTCCGCTCGCGACTTTAGAGCGCGACCGCGACAGCGACCGCGTCCGCAACAGCGACCAGCATGAGACTACGCCGCGGGGACTGACACCACCACTTCCATGTCCCACGACAACGCAAGCGATTTATATTCATTTTTTTTTCGCTGGAGAAGACGGTGCTCGCCGGTCGGTCGAGGTTAAATGGCAAGCAGTAACGCGGTCTCGTCTACGCTCACGTCCAGGGACTACCACTGCAAGGTTTGCAACCTCTACCTAGATTCTGTTGAGTCGCTCGATGTGCATCTTCAGTATCACAAGGAGAACCTGTATGTCAAGTGGGGCACGCAGAATATACAGAATGACAACGAGAATAACAACGGCACTAAAGTGAGGAGCGAGACGACGGTGTCCGCGCCGGCGGACTCCAGCGAGATGATCACCAAGCCGAGCCCGGAGTTCCAGCAGCGGGCCACGCCGGAGACCTCCGCGCAATTCCCGCACCCCGCCACGCCGCAGAGCTACCACAGCGCGCCCTCGCCCTACCAGAATGCCGACCAGACCTCCTTCTCGCCAGGTACTCAATATGCGAACAATTTCCCTCACTCCGGCTTTCCCAACTCGCACGCCGAGCAGCTGAACTGGGAACCCTCCTCCTACAACCAGGAGTACAAGCAGTCGAATCGCTTTCATCCCTATAACATGCAAGAGCGAGTATCGCAAGTGTCGTCGTCGAGCCCCATCTACGGGCAGCCGCTCAACCAACCGACACCGTCACCATCTCCCAACCAGTGCGACAAATGCGGGTTCGTGTGTGACTCGGTTGTGCAACTTAACGAACATTGCAACACCGCGCACGCCGGCGCCAGCGGCGTTTCCAACTCCGTGCCGCTGGCCTTCCAGCAGTTTCCTCCCAAGCAATACAACAACACCGGCTCTTATCAAAATGATAAAATAAAGGAGGAACAGGAGGAGTCCTCCGACATACTAGATCTAGACTCGCACAAAGTAGTCTACCAAGGCAACGAGGGTGAAGCACCGAACACGTCCTACGAGGAGAACTCCTCTCAGGTGCGCGAAAACAATACGCGCACCGTGCCGCTTATGCCATGGGAAACTAAATTATACAACAATCCTCAAGTCAATGGAGATATATCGCTTTTCAAAGATCAGAAGATGTTCGCAGAACAAAAGACGTATCCGGCCGATGCGAAGATGTTTCACGGCGAACAGAAGTTTGGCTACCCTCAGGATAAATTCATGCCGGTGCACGGAGATCAAAAACCATTTTTGCACGTCGATCAAAAGTTATATCCTGGCGTGCAGATGCCTTCGCTCACCGACTACCCCGGAAGCGCGGTAGTGTCGAACACGCCGGACCTGAAGCCGCCTTACCGACCTTACGACTCACCCAACCCGCCCCAGATCACGAGCACGCAGCCTCCGAACCCCTCGTCCGCCCTGCCCTCTATCGGTAGCAAGGGTGCGAATTGGAAGTCGAACGAAGCTAGAAGACCAAAAACCTACAACTGCACAGCCTGCAATAAATGGTTCACAAGTTCGGGGCATTTGAAGAGGCACTACAATACTACATTACACAAGAACGCCGTGAGGTCATCGGGGCAGCCGGATCCGGCCACTATGCCCATATCGACCCATCATCATCCGAGTCGCGATTCACTGAACCGCGCCCAGCAGCAGAACAACGATTCCAGTACGCAGAGCCCCGCGCCCGACGACAGCCGAGGTGACGACGGCTCGCTACAGTCGCCCTACGCCGCGCAGACTTTCGAGCGCTCGCACCGCGTGGGCAACCTCCAGTCCAAGTCCCAGTACACTCATCTCTCACAGGGTAACATAGAAAATAACTTTTCCAATAATCCTTTAGCTAATCACTCCTTACAACATCAGGTAGGGTCGCATCCGATCAATATAGGTAATCAACCGCCGGGGCTAATCTCCGTGGACGAACACAACGGGTCGAAAGGGGTCACAATTAGTTCAAATCCCCCAAACGGGGAAGCAGGTCCCTCTGTCCCAAACCACCATATGAGGGACCTGCTTTCAGTGTCAACCAGCAATATTATAACCCCAGTGTTAACGCAGAATACTCCGGCGCTTACGGCGCACCCGTTGCCCCCGTTCAGTCATTTGGGTGTCAACCCCTACAGTCCGAGGTCTACGGATCCTTTGGGAGCTACGGTGCCGAGCCCCACGCCCCAGTTATTTATAAATCAGAATTTTCAGCAGAGTATAGCACCGAGCTACCCAAACGGGATTGCCCCCCACGTTACGGATACGGTTATCAACAGCCAGCTTATAGCCAGTCCGGCTACTTCTGGTGAATGCTCACCCGAAGTAGTGAAAATATTGAAACAAGAAACTCTGTCGCAGCCTGATGGTGGCAGGCTGCCGAGCTTCTCTCAGTTTCACACGCAGAGATTCGACAACATCATAAAGCCTAACGTGGGGGGTCAATTCATCGCCGATGATACCATCGGCAACTTTATCTATAGTAATTCCGTTAGCGGTTTTCAAACCGGCGTGGACGTAGGAACGCAAAACATCAGCTACGATTTTAATATAATTTCCAAATCGGCCAAGGACAACGTTTACACCGGTTACTTAGATAACGTAAAAAATTGCCATCAGTACATTTCGTATACGACCGACGATAAATCTCTAAAAAACGATAATCTTCTCAATACAAAGAACGGCTTAATACAAATTCTAAAAATAGAGAAAATCGAGAATATGATAGATTACGCCAATAAGGAGAATAATTACGAGGACAGCGAGATGACGTCACCGAGCCGACCTGAGAGCGCGGGCTCCGAACAGAATAACAACAACAAGAGCGCAGTGGTGGCGGCACCGCTCAGCGAGCACAACCTCAAGAAGCCCGCCGCCGACGTCGTGCACAAGTGTCTCGAGTGCGACAAGTTCTTCAACAAGGGCTGCTACCTCACGCAACACAACAAGACTTTCCACTCCGGCGCCAAGCCCTTTAAGTGCGACCGCTGCGGCAAGCGGTTCCCCGACGGGGTGACCTTCAAAAGCCACTACCTAAAGCACGCGCACGACAAGCCGTTTAAATGCCCGGAGTGCCCCAAGTCCTTCAACCACAAGACGGACCTGCGCCGGCACATGTGCCTGCACTCCGGCTCCAAGCCCTTCACTTGCAAGCACTGTGGAAAGGGCTTTATCCGTCAGGACCACATGATGAAACACTTCGAGACGCACAAGAAAAAGATCATGCGCTCATCCATGTCCTCGTCCATGACGTAAGTTGCGATTCGTTAACGACATATCATTACCGTGAGAAAGCAACGATCTCAAAACACGCCGCGCCGGAGCGTTTCGTTATAGATATGTTATTTCCTTATAGAAAAATGCGTTCAGTCCGCCGGTTTTGTTTTTTCTCCGTCTTCGTTCTAACCTTGCCTCTGAGCAAGGTGACTTTAAATGTCTGGTGTCTGGGCGTCGAGCGTGTTATTACTCTGCGCGAGCGACGCCCGCGCGCGCCACTTGCTCCATATCATTCCTACGTATATCCCGACCATATGATACTTAGATAAAAATCACTTCGAATTTTCCTTTTACGATTAGGTATAATTGTGACTTAGGAGGGTTTTAGTTAAATGTTTGCATTATTGTTAATGTTTATAAAGTATGTGTGTATTTCGAAACTTACGTAGGATAATTTTTTGTAAATAAATTGACGACGGGACAAATGCCAGGTATTAATATATGAATGTATACATATTCAATTTCATATCAGAATATAGGACGGCCGATGTGAATGCATCGACTCGGAGGAAAGCCGTGACCATATCTTGCCGACAATATTATACATATTTCTAGCGAATACTTTACCGCGGGGTAAAACATGTTTTTCAATGTTATGTGAAAATTAATTTCTTATGAATTCTTTTGATAATGTAGGTGCTTCCTTTCTGTTGAGTTTGTGTTAGACGAGAGTTACCATTGTGTTATTGGACGAATTTAGTTACATTCCTGTTTCGTTAGTAGTAGCAAAGCTGTCTTCCGAAACAATGCCAAATAAAAGACGCGAAGCGCAATAAAACGATTGTAAGTTTTCCCCAGTATGTACGTAGTTTAATGAAAATTCTTTAGCAATAATTTAATTATAAAATGTAAATGTTTCTGTATAGTAAAAGTTAGATATTATTTTAATTACTTATTAGATTGTAAATATATAGACCCAAAAATTGAATGTATGTTGGTTTACGTTGGTTTGTTGTTATTTGTTTTATTATTTGTAAATCGATTGTGATGCGAGTTCTCCGCTGGACCTGTCGAGGCGACTCGTGTGATTATTTCCAGTCATTGGTCCTCAGTCTTGGCGCATACAATCAATTTTTGTGTTGCTTGTACTTCTCAGTATTTATATATTCGACATCGCCTCTAGTATTACATTGACATTGTTTCGTCTCTTATTTATATGTTGACTCATTACTTCCACTAATTATATAAACGTGCAATCATATCCGTTAATTTTAATGTTGAGTATATGTGATGCAATATTTTTATACAAATTATAACACGATCTACCTCAATGTCGACTATAATGAAATTTCATATCATATTATAATTGTTATGTCGTTTATCGTAAATATACAGACGTACTGCCGCGTAACATATGTACAACTACATTTATAAACATAGCGAATATATCCCGTGTTTGTTATATTGTTACCATATCATATAATATACGTAACCGATAGTTACCAACAGTTAGGAGTATTGATAACGTCTATGATAATACTATTATAGATAATATTTATTGATAACGATAATACATTATACAATTAATAGCGAACATAGGAGCCGTTTACATTTTGTATATTATATTTACAATTGACACAGATCTATGATGTTGAATAAATTTATTATATCATAAAGAAATCTATAGCAATAATATAATACATATAGTGAAAACTACCTCATATGGTAAATGTGTTGTGACGCAGGGGACGCGGGCGCAGCTGCGGGCGCCGGGTACTGCGGATTACCTCATCATATGCCTTTTAAATTACTATTTACTTTCTCTCGTTAAGACGGCACCCGCCGCCCACTGCCCGCCCTGGCTCCCTGCAATCGAATAAATTATAAATATTTTGTCGTCATATTCGTAACAGTGAATTGTAAATAATAAATTTGGAATTGTTCATTTTAATCATCATGTAATAGTAATCAGATAAGTTTCATTAAGTAGAGAGTTATGTGAACATAAACTAAGGTATACAATAAGAGCATTGGACAGTGTTTTGTTACCTGATTTGTTACATTCAGTTCAGTAAAACCAGACAGGTCAACGATGACGTATGTGTTTCCTTTCCACCCAGCTACTAAACCGGCAAGCTCTTATTTTAATGTTAATTTAGCATTAAGCGAAGTCTGTTGCCGGCCGCCTCCAAGCGAGCATCTAGAATATATTTAAATCGCTTGGACCAGGTCGGACTGTTCGATTAAGATTTGATTAGTAAGAGTTAGTGTTAGAGACAGATCTGTCATGCCGTCGCGAAGTGCTTTGCGATTTGTATACTTATTATATTTTCAGACTTTCTCCGCAGCGGGCCTGAAGCTCCTTGCAGGTGTCGCTTTCTATCTGGCAATCCTTATTTTGGATGAAAATATTCTAAGTATACAATGCCTTGCGAATTGAGCTGTGCGATACGTATATTTTAGTACCATGTTTCTGGCGGTTTATATTTTGTGTACCGTTGTGGGTCCGGTAATACTTGCCACCGCAGATCTGTCAGTACTTAATAAAATTTAATGTCTGAATATTGTTGTTTCATTTCCCATGTCACGCCTCTTGCCTGCGAAATGCTATTCTTTGTATGTATGTTACATGTTTTATGTTCCTATATAAGTTCATATAAACATTTCATTTTGTGTAAAAAGAATACCTATACTCACTTCTCTATGAACAATATTGTGTAGTATTAAATTTAAGTATTATTGATTATTATTAAGAAGCAGATAAAGCCATCACTTAAAAACATAAGCTTGATTTACCACGTCTATTATTACCATTAGACAAACTTTCTATCTAAAAAATCAAGACAAATATATTAAATAGAACATTAAGAATTTTAAGAAACAACATTTCGAAATTCGAAATCCACGTTCTTCCAAAAGAACAATACTATTCTTCAGTCACAAAGCAGTAAATCACATAACAATAGTAGAATAGTTGTAGAATTCCAGAAAGTATTAAAGTTTATTGAAAAGTCTCGCTCTAAAACAGACAAAGCTTCTGTAAGATTTCAAAGAATGAGTTATATAAGCCTTGGTAGGTAGTGATTTTCTGCCAGCTTGTACTAGTTTGTGACATTTTATCGGAACAACCAGGGAGGTTGGCAGTGCGTTCGTGAGCGAGATGGTAATGTATTCGTAAGTATCTACTTAATTATAAAGCCATATTAAAATTAGACAATGGCTTAACTTATATAAAATTACTATAAGACCTATATGTACTTTAAATAGGTTCTTAAAACTATTATTAATATTTTTTACAAGCATAAAATATAGCCTGTGCTACTGCACTAACTCAACTATAATTGCCTATTACATCTCAACATTAAGAATCGTTCAGCAGTTTTGTTGTGAGTCCATCCATATTTACAAAATAGCAGTAGGATAAAGCAGTATATTTATTATTATGAAAAACGATACTTAAGATATATTTTTTTGCAAAATATTATAAAAATTAGAAGTTGTATGTAGCAGCGTGAACCCGTTGAAGTCTTTTGTATGGCTGATACACATAATATATGGAGAAATGTGAATAAGTCAGTGTGAATACGTATGTTTGTGTATTGCACTATTGGTTTCTGATAATATTTAATATTTGTTCTCTAAAATATTATAAGTTAAATGTGACAGCTAATATAGGACTGAGAAATTCTATATTAAAATATAAATTCTACAACTCCAAAATTGTTGAAAGTAATCTTGGTTCGAATATTTGTATTTTTGTATTATGCGAAACGAGAACGAAATGATTGTTTTTAAAATAGTAGTCGGTAATTAAACATGCATTCTATAGTATCAAGAACAACTAGTTTGTGTAGGGTGACTACTCGGCGAGACAGGCAGGGATTGTCCCGGAAATTCTTCACGTTCTTTTTGATATCACAGCAGTCTTAGTTTTATATCAGACTACGCGAGATTTTTCTGAAATTTTGTTATTTTAGCTAAGTATAATACATATAATTATGCAGTCGATGTGCTCTATGTACATAAAAAGTAAGTATCTAATATTATACATTTCTGCAGAATGATAATGATAAATATTTAACTTTTATTAGTTTAAGTCAAATAATCAAGTAAGTATGGGCCTGCGTATAAAAAATTAATCATTATAGTGCCTAATGCAATTACAAAGTTTTGAAGATGGAGTCTTCAAAACTTTGTAATTGCATAAAGTCGACATCATACAGATATAAAAACACAAAACATAACATATCCGCAACGACTGCTAACTTAAACTACGTAGGTATTGATCATATTTTAATCAGCGGCAATAGTTTTTCCGATACTACAAAAAGCATAGTAAGCATGTAGATACATGTTCCTGCAAAATTCCATTCGAGGACTGTCCCGCATAACACGTGCAAGTGTATTACCGCAAAGCAGGTCTAGTGCAGGCGCTGACCCGCGCGGGTTTCAGTTTCGATGG
>DWAK01000546.1:0-10224 GCA_018230145.1 Lepidochrysops patricia
GGTTGGTTACCGCTGTCGATCCTGGCTTACAGAAGTTGCAGTGGTGGGAATGTGTTGTGGGCCAATTGCCCGATAAAAAAATAGTCTATAAGACCAATTTAAGGCTCTTCCTTTGCAAATAGAACTCATATTATACCATCTATACTGAGTGATATACTAAGAAATACTTAATGGATTTTCAGAGTTATTTCAATTTAATTTTGATATTTATTTTAAATCAAAATGTTAAGTTATGGAACATTTGCTGGCAAACACCTATTAAATAATTAATTTAATTTGTCATTAAATGTAAGTAGTCACTTTATAAATAAAACCAGTCTTCTATGCGGCCTTTAACATGGAACACGTTTACAATGCTATAATTTGACGAAGAATAGTCCTAAAATCTAAGAAAAAGGAAAATTCAGAAGGGCGCGTCTCGTGCGGGATGAAAGGATAATGTATTCTTCACGTATTTTCTAAAACGTGTGTATTTTCTTAATGCGTCTACTCCAGTAGCCACAGAATTTTGTTGATGTGGATACAAACACGATACGAGTATTATGTTTTTATGTAGCCTTAAGCGTTAAGCACTAGTAAATCTATAGTCTGTTTTATGTTCAATAATATTTGAATCCCGCCGATGGAGCAAAAAGTTTTCTGTGTTCCTGGGTCATGGATGTTATTAAATATGTGTATAATATAAAATAAGAATCTTAAATACATATATAGTATAGAAGTATTAAATATATTTCCCGTTGTCTGGTCACCGTAACAAAAATCCTTTGGGTACTTAGCACGAGGCCAGTCTGACGTCGTGTGAAGCGTCCATAAATATTATGGTTTCTTTTTATTTTCTCGGTTTCCACCGATTATTATTATTATTTAAAATGAAAGCGAAAGTGTCTGTTTGTTAACTCTTCACGCCTAACGTAAAATGTAGATACATTAGAGAAAGGACATAGGATAATTTTACTGTGGAAAATGTAGAGGTCCCATGCGATAATAGTATATTATGTAACTAGTGCGGTAAGTTGTCAATTACGCACGAGAGAAGTTGGACGCACGTGCGAAGCGAGTGCGAGAATAAAAGTAAATAAGTATTTCAGCGCCCGCCATTGCAGAAAATTTTCGAGCAGTGTTCGAAATATGAAAACGAGCGTGGTTAAACTTAAGTGTGCAGTTATGTTCTATACCAATCGCAAAAGCATGCAGGAAATAATACTTACGCCGCATGAGTGTTAAAAACGAATTTCTGTGCATGGAAGTATTTTAGGTTAGTAATAAGTATATAATTTGATTAGAATACTTACATAATAAGTTACTTAATAGCTATCTGCTATTAATTTCTCTGGGCACATATCCCTACATCATCATTGTAATTACTCTCCGGAAGTGATAAAAGATTAAGTGATACGTGTCGATAGCAAAGTTATCGAAGTTTCATTCCCCAATGAACGATTCACTTCTATCCCTCTATGTATCATAAATATACTAGTAATATTATATATTATGTGCAAGTGTGTTTGTTTTGTGTGATTTTTGACATAGACTATTAGTTTCAAGGATAGAGAGTAACATAGGCCACCTAGAATAAAATAAGTTTCCAAAGGAGGCTTAAGGAATATTCGTATTTTTACACGGTTTTCAGATTACACGCGAGTTTCGGGTAAAAGCTAGTAATATATTATATCCCTCGATAGCTCTACATATATCCCTCGATAGAAAACTATGTGACAAATTAAAGTTTTTTCTTGCGTTGATCGGTAAATTAAGTTAGATCGGACACACACACACACTTATAGAGACGAAATTTCGACGCACGCACATTCTTAAAGTTTTAAGCCCCAATAAAAACAGTTATGAGTTTTATAAGTAGTACCTGTTTTTATCGGGGGTTTTCTGAAAACGGATAATATTATGATCGAGAGGATTCTTACCTATATTTCATCATCATCACCTCACTGCTTGACAATTGGGAGATTAAATTTTTAAACTATGCTTATCAGTGGTAGAGGTAGGTAGGTTATAGAGGTAGGGACTGACAAGACAGTTTTAGGGTTAAAAAGTGACGTAGTATTTGACCGTAGCCTACTACCATAATTTTATGAAAAACTATTCTGTAGCTTTTGCGTAAAGGAGAAACAAGCATCAAATAATCCATTTATAATATTTGTAGGATAGGTAGGTCCTTTCTTAATACGTTACCTTATATTAATTTACGAACTCAAAGTATCTTGCAGATATGTTTTGTCTCAGCCCCGTTCTTAATGCAAGTTAAGCTATGTGTTAAGCAGCTCGAGCGTCAATTTAGCTGCGACGTAACGAACGCTTAGTTTGTACTGAAAGTTTCAACGTCTTTTGTGTAACTTACCAGTTCCAACTTACACTACATCACTAGTTAGGGTATGGGTACACTTGCGTTTTATAATAGCCTGGTACATGAAATATAGACATAAATTTATAGGAGTGGACAATTTAAAAAATAAGCCATCGAGCACGTAACCAATGGAGGTAAATATGGCGTAGTGTACGAAACAAGTCACTTTGTTTAATCCGATAAATATAGCTGGTGCACTTATTATTTAGCATTTTGTCTTTCTTCTCGATTAACAATGTCTACCGTGATTTCATATTAATCAATCATTTCAATCGTAGTATACGTACAGTACCTAGTAACATAGCATAATATTATAGTTATAGTCATTGATATACTAAAAACCCTAGATCGACAGTATCGTACAAAAGTAACACTCGAAAGTGTCCCTAAAACTATACTTGTCTCAAGTTATAGAAAGCTATAAGCTCCAAGAATAATTTATATTATTGCAAGTTTAACCTTATGCGAACTACTTAAAGATGTTATCACATGGGCATATTTATTTTCAAGGACGATTATCAGACGTTGGGAGTGTATCTTGGGTTTTTCATATATCAATGGTTATAGTATAATTATTATCTGTATGCCTGTAGTTAGAATATAAGTAAAATATAAAATATTCAGTGTACCACGGCCTCCGCAGTAAAACGTGTCAAAACTTACTAACGACATATTGTGTTGACTCGATTACATGCCGCAATTAGGACGGCTAATTACACCGAGCATGTACACTATAAAGAGGAAACGTGTATTCAGTGGCGAAGGTGCGAATGCTATATAAGCTGCTGCAGTCGTTAGACATGACGACTGACGACCTGTGTGGCTCAGTGGAGAGGGTGTTCAAGCCCTCAAGCCGGCAGTCGCGGGCTCGAATCCCAAAAACAAAAAGTTTCCTATGTTTCTGGGTCATGGATGTTATTAAATATGTGTATAATATAATAAATATCTTAAATAAATGTGTATAGAAGTATTAAAATATTATATACTTCCCGTTGTCTGGTCACCGTAACTCTTTCGGGTACCTACTTACCACGAGACCAGACTGACGTGGTGTGAAGCGGCCATAGATATATTATTATCATATTATCATGACATTTCTGAATACTGCACAATGCAATAAGTTAATACTGAAATACTGTTTTAACAGGGAACCTTACTGAAATCACCTTAGATGCCTCACAACTGTTGTGTACGAAGGAAATTACTAATAATAATAATTGGTGAAAACTCTTTAATTAATCAGTTCATAATAAGTATAATAATTTTACAATTCAATTAAACTAAAACTATAGTGTAAGTTTAGGAAAAATACCGTAACTGTGGAAACTGTCGCGCCGCTATGTGTACAGTTTCAGCATGATTTATCAATTGAAATTGAAATTGAAATAATCTTAAGTTTCGTGCAATTATAGTTCACATTTTATCTCTATTGTTTACATCCTTGATGGCTAATTAGAAGGGCTATACCAGGCATATTATACCTATACGCGTATACTACACGTATAGGCGTATTCAATTCTATACGTGGGGTATAGGCATATATAATACACGGCGTATTCAATTACCTCGCTTGCCGTAAATAGGGACTATTATGGTCCTAATCACATTTGCAGTAAATAGAAGCTAATAATATCAATACTGGACATTGAATTATTCTAAGAGACAGAGAAATATATATATTACTAGCTGATCCCGACATGCGTTGTTCTGCTATGTACACTTAGAGGTATAAAACATAGAATATAGTAGGCGATTCTCAGACCTACTGAATAATATGACCTACTGATTAATCCTCTGATGGAACGTCGGAAGTAATACTGGCTTAAAAATTAATCTCTCAACAGCAATTTTGAATTTGGAAATTGAATTATGACGTCACGCAGGGTAATATAGAACCTACTAGGGCCGTGTGGGCAATTTCGTAAGAACTTGAATGCAAGTATGAGTAGTCCATATTGGTGAAGTTCGCAACTTTGGTTGCAATAGCCTATCAACGTTTTATAAATAAAATGTTACACTATCTTTTTTCATAAGCAAATATATAAGTACTCAATTATTATAAAGCTGAAGAGTTTATATTTTGTTTGTTTTTTTAGTTGTCCGATTTGAAAAAGTCTTTGTTGGAAGCTCCTTTATCGAGGAAGGCTATAGGTTATAAAATATCACGCTAAAACTAATACGAGCGGATAGTGATAAAAAATGTTTCAAAGTCGGGCGAATCGGAGTAAAATCTTGTGTTATTCAAAATTAAGTATACTATTCCCCTCAGACAAAGTCGTAAGTTTAACTATGGTATATGACTAGCGTTTGCTATTTATAGTTAAACTGTCAAAATGGTCTTAAAAGCTCTTAAATTATTTTCAGACAATTTTTTGCATGACGTTCCCTGAATACGATTTTGACCAACATTATTAAAAATAAATTAAACTGATAATAAATGTTAATTTTGTTCATATTAAAACAGGCAAATCTTCCAGAACAAATCCATCAAAAGCGACCACGATGGTCACTCTAGCGATGCCTACTGTCTAACCTCAAACAACGTAAATAGCCACTTTGTAAGCCAGCACGTGTCCACAGATATTTCCATATCCCCGGGATGACCAGGCTTTCAGGTTTTTCGGAATATGTCCAGACGTCATAAAATAATTCCCTTGGTTATTATTAGCAGTTATGTTAAAAGTCTTAAGGCCTCGTGTGACTAATAAGTCGTCATCTTCTGCTCCTGAAGAATACTATGGATCTTTATGTTTTCAGTAATATTATGTATTAATATTATATTAAATTGCATTCAATATTAATAAGTCACACGAGGCCTTAAGACTTTTAACATAACTGCTAATAATAACCAAGGGAATTATTTTATGACGTCTGGACATATTCCGAAAAACCTGAAAGCCTGGTCATCCCGGGGATATGGAAATATCTGTGGACACGTGCTGGCTTACAAAGTGGCTATTTACGTTGTTTGAGGTTAGACAGTAGGCATCGCTAGAGTGACCATCGTGGTCGCTTTTGATGGATTTGTTCTGGAAGATTTGCCTGTTTTAATATGAACAAAATTAACATTTATTATCAGTTTAATTTATTTTTAATAATGTTGGTCAAAATCGTATTCAGGGAACGTCATGCAAAAAATTGTCTGAAAATAATTTAAGAGCTTTTAAGACCATTTTGACAGTTTAACTATAAATAGCAAACGCTAGTCATATACCATAGTTAAACTTACGACTTTGTCTGAGGGGAATAGTATACTTAATTTTGAATAACACAAGATTTTACTCCGATTCGCCCGACTTTGAAACATTTTTTATCACTATCCGCTCGTATTAGTTTTAGCGTGATATTTTATAACCTATAGCCTTCCTCGATAAAGGAGCTTCCAACAAAGACTTTTTCAAATCGGACAACTAAAAAAACAAACAAAATATAAACTCTTCAGCTTTATAATAATTGAGTACTTATATATTTGCTTATGAAAAAAGATAGTGTAACATTTTATTTATAAAACGTTGATAGGCTATTGCAACCAAAGTTGCGAACTTCACCAATATGGACTACTCATACTTGCATTCAAGTTCTTACGAAATTGCCCACACGGCCCTAGTAGGTTCTATATTACCCTGCGTGACGTCATAATTCAATTTCCAAATTCAAAATTGCTGTTGAGAGATTAATTTTTAAGCCAGTATTACTTCCGACGTTCCATCAGAGGATTAATCAGTAGGTCATATTATTCAGTAGGTCTGAGAATCGCCTACTATATTCTATGTTTTATACCTCTAAGTGTACATAGCAGAACAACGCATGTCGGGATCAGCTAGTAATATATATATTTCTCTGTCTCTTAGAATAATTCAATGTCCAGTATTGATATTATTAGCTTCTATTTACTGCAAATGTGATTAGGACCATAATAGTCCCTATTTACGGCAAGCGAGGTAATTGAATACGCCGTGTATTATATATGCCTATACCCCACGTATAGAATTGAATACGCCTATACGTGTAGTATACGCGTATAGGTATAATATGCCTGGTATAGCCCTTCTAATTAGCCATCAAGGATGTAAACAATAGAGATAAAATGTGAACTATAATTGCACGAAACTTAAGATTATTTCAATTTCAATTTCAATTGATAAATCATGCTGAAACTGTACACATAGCGGCGCGACAGTTTCCACAGTTACGGTATTTTTCCTAAACTTACACTATAGTTTTAGTTTAATTGAATTGTAAAATTATTATACTTATTATGAACTGATTAATTAAAGAGTTTTCACCAATTATTATTATTAGTAATTTCCTTCGTACACAACAGTTGTGAGGCATCTAAGGTGATTTCAGTAAGGTTCCCTGTTAAAACAGTATTTCAGTATTAACTTATTGCATTGTGCAGTATTCAGAAATGTCATGATAATATGATAATAATATATCTATGGCCGCTTCACACCACGTCAGTCTGGTCTCGTGGTAAGTAGGTACCCGAAAGAGTTACGGTGACCAGACAACGGGAAGTATATAATATTTTAATACTTCTATACACATTTATTTAAGATATTTATTATATTATACACATATTTAATAACATCCATGACCCAGAAACATAGGAAACTTTTTGTTTTTGGGATTCGAGCCCGCGACTGCCGGCTTGAGGGCTTGAACACCCTCTCCACTGAGCCACACAGGTCGTCAGTCGTCATGTCTAACGACTGCAGCAGCTTATATAGCATTCGCACCTTCGCCACTGAATACACGTTTCCTCTTTATAGTGTACATGCTCGGTGTAATTAGCCGTCCTAATTGCGGCATGTAATCGAGTCAACACAATATGTCGTTAGTAAGTTTTGACACGTTTTACTGCGGAGGCCGTGGTACACTGAATATTTTATATTTTACTTATATTCTAACTACAGGCATACAGATAATAATTATACTATAACCATTGATATATGAAAAACCCAAGATACACTCCCAACGTCTGATAATCGTCCTTGAAAATAAATATGCCCATGTGATAACATCTTTAAGTAGTTCGCATAAGGTTAAACTTGCAATAATATAAATTATTCTTGGAGCTTATAGCTTTCTATAACTTGAGACAAGTATAGTTTTAGGGACACTTTCGAGTGTTACTTTTGTACGATACTGTCGATCTAGGGTTTTTAGTATATCAATGACTATAACTATAATATTATGCTATGTTACTAGGTACTGTACGTATACTACGATTGAAATGATTGATTAATATGAAATCACGGTAGACATTGTTAATCGAGAAGAAAGACAAAATGCTAAATAATAAGTGCACCAGCTATATTTATCGGATTAAACAAAGTGACTTGTTTCGTACACTACGCCATATTTACCTCCATTGGTTACGTGCTCGATGGCTTATTTTTTAAATTGTCCACTCCTATAAATTTATGTCTATATTTCATGTACCAGGCTATTATAAAACGCAAGTGTACCCATACCCTAACTAGTGATGTAGTGTAAGTTGGAACTGGTAAGTTACACAAAAGACGTTGAAACTTTCAGTACAAACTAAGCGTTCGTTACGTCGCAGCTAAATTGACGCTCGAGCTGCTTAACACATAGCTTAACTTGCATTAAGAACGGGGCTGAGACAAAACATATCTGCAAGATACTTTGAGTTCGTAAATTAATATAAGGTAACGTATTAAGAAAGGACCTACCTATCCTACAAATATTATAAATGGATTATTTGATGCTTGTTTCTCCTTTACGCAAAAGCTACAGAATAGTTTTTCATAAAATTATGGTAGTAGGCTACGGTCAAATACTACGTCACTTTTTAACCCTAAAACTGTCTTGTCAGTCCCTACCTCTATAACCTACCTACCTCTACCACTGATAAGCATAGTTTAAAAATTTAATCTCCCAATTGTCAAGCAGTGAGGTGATGATGATGAAATATAGGTAAGAATCCTCTCGATCATAATATTATCCGTTTTCAGAAAACCCCCGATAAAAACAGGTACTACTTATAAAACTCATAACTGTTTTTATTGGGGCTTAAAACTTTAAGAATGTGCGTGCGTCGAAATTTCGTCTCTATAAGTGTGTGTGTGTGTCCGATCTAACTTAATTTACCGATCAACGCAAGAAAAAACTTTAATTTGTCACATAGTTTTCTATCGAGGGATATATGTAGAGCTATCGAGGGATATAATATATTACTAGCTTTTACCCGAAACTCGCGTGTAATCTGAAAACCGTGTAAAAATACGAATATTCCTTAAGCCTCCTTTGGAAACTTATTTTATTCTAGGTGGCCTATGTTACTCTCTATCCTTGAAACTAATAGTCTATGTCAAAAATCACACAAAACAAACACACTTGCACATAATATATAATATTACTAGTATATTTATGATACATAGAGGGATAGAAGTGAATCGTTCATTGGGGAATGAAACTTCGATAACTTTGCTATCGACACGTATCACTTAATCTTTTATCACTTCCGGAGAGTAATTACAATGATGATGTAGGGATATGTGCCCAGAGAAATTAATAGCAGATAGCTATTAAGTAACTTATTATGTAAGTATTCTAATCAAATTATATACTTATTACTAACCTAAAATACTTCCATGCACAGAAATTCGTTTTTAACACTCATGCGGCGTAAGTATTATTTCCTGCATGCTTTTGCGATTGGTATAGAACATAACTGCACACTTAAGTTTAACCACGCTCGTTTTCATATTTCGAACACTGCTCGAAAATTTTCTGCAATGGCGGGCGCTGAAATACTTATTTACTTTTATTCTCGCACTCGCTTCGCACGTGCGTCCAACTTCTCTCGTGCGTAATTGACAACTTACCGCACTAGTTACATAATATACTATTATCGCATGGGACCTCTACATTTTCCACAGTAAAATTATCCTATGTCCTTTCTCTAATGTATCTACATTTTACGTTAGGCGTGAAGAGTTAACAAACAGACACTTTCGCTTTCATTTTAAATAATAATAATAATCGGTGGAAACCGAGAAAATAAAAAGAAACCATAATATTTATGGACGCTTCACACGACGTCAGACTGGCCTCGTGCTAAGTACCCAAAGGATTTTTGTTACGGTGACCAGACAACGGGAAATATATTTAATACTTCTATACTATATATGTATTTAAGATTCTTATTTTATATTATACACATATTTAATAACATCCATGACCCAGGAACACAGAAAACTTTTTGCTCCATCGGCGGGATTCAAATATTATTGAACATAAAACAGACTATAGATTTACTAGTGCTTAACGCTTAAGGCTACATAAAAACATAATACTCGTATCGTGTTTGTATCCACATCAACAAAATTCTGTGGCTACTGGAGTAGACGCATTAAGAAAATACACACGTTTTAGAAAATACGTGAAGAATACATTATCCTTTCATCCCGCACGAGACGCGCCCTTCTGAATTTTCCTTTTTCTTAGATTTTAGGACTATTCTTCGTCAAATTATAGCATTGTAAACGTGTTCCATGTTAAAGGCCGCATAGAAGACTGGTTTTATTTATAAAGTGACTACTTACATTTAATGACAAATTAAATTAATTATTTAATAGGTGTTTGCCAGCAAATGTTCCATAACTTAACATTTTGATTTAAAATAAATATCAAAATTAAATTGAAATAACTCTGAAAATCCATTAAGTATTTCTTAGTATATCACTCAGTATAGATGGTATAATATGAGTTCTATTTGCAAAGGAAGAGCCTTAAATTGGTCTTATAGACTATTTTTTTATCGGGCAATTGGCCCACAACACATTCCCACCACTGCAACTTCTGTAAGCCAGGATCGACAGCGGTAACCAACC
>DWAK01000547.1:0-10214 GCA_018230145.1 Lepidochrysops patricia
ACAGGAGTTGCAGCGGTGGGAATGTGTGGTGGGCCAATTGCCCGTTTTAAAAATCTAAGTACTCTTCACTATCGACATTAACACATTATTAAGTCTTTTATAGTGGCTTTGGCACGTTCAAATACATCTGACGGTCTCATAAAGAACCGGCGTTAAATATTGCTTGCTGGTGTAAAATATCTGTAAAGGACTATCAGACGATTCATCTGCTCGTTTGTACATGAAATATATCTGAATTGCATATAAAATATGCAAACAGTCTTAATATGTTATGTTGTAACTCGTAAAGCTGCACTTTTATATTGCGAAAGTAGGCCAAACACCTAGAATTTAGATGATGTATCGCGATTGCAATTTTCTGCACACTCGTTTAAACGGCTAGTGCGATTTTAATAAAATTGAGTATAAAGAGTTACTTGACACTTTGAATTTCACACGTCATGTCACATAGGTAACACTGCGGGGCACAGCTAACTATTATTACGAATTTCGACCACTAAGCTGATTTTCAGTAATATTATAAATATAAAATCTTATCAACAATAGGCTTAGCTCGTAACAAGATGGCGCATATTTCAATATTTAAATACCGACGTCGATAAGATCGATTGCAGTAACTTCTATCGACATCGATAATATTTATCGATAGTCTCGTAACTAGTGGCAGCTGTGCCCCCGCGACCCACGATAGCGCGGGCGCCGGCTCAACTTCATTCATTAACTTCATGTATCATCAACCATGTTATCGATAGAGGTGAAATGTTAATATATTTGTCAGTAGTTCAGTTATAAACAGATAAATCAGAGAGAAACTTAGGCTTGCTAAAATAATGTGCCGAATCGTTGCGGCGCGTGACGTTTTCGCCTAACTAGAGTGGCATTTCTAGTAATGTTCATTTAAGTATAATATTACGATTTCGACGCATGCTATCGCATCCGCAGCGACTCTATTTGACGCGTGCGAGAGTGAACTATATGCGCTGAGACACTGAAAAGTTGTAAGTATTATGATTGTGCGCAGTTACTTAGTGATGCAAAGTTTTCCCAGATATTTCTTCATACAAAACATTTCCGCTCTATTGCGCCTATGTTCGATGGTATATTTATATGTATGTTACGAAACGATTAGCTTTAATTGACTACTGCATGTGTATGATAGAGTTTATAAACATTGGGTAGGTACTATCATGTTTAATATAGATATGATATAACAATAAATCGATCAAGAGGAAAAAATCTTTAGCCAAACTGTCTTTGCTAATCACGTAGATGAAATTCCAACAAAAATATAAGTATAGAACGTTTGAAAGAACGTGAAAATTTAGAAATAACGACGTTGATGTCACTTGCAATGCAAAGTTTTCGATCTTCTGGTAATTGCAATGGTAATTACCACAGTAATAATAAATGATGATGATGATGATGATGATGATGATGGTGATGATAGTGGTAGTGGTGATAGTGATAGTGTCAGCGGTGACCATGTCGTGTGTCGTCGCCGGCGGGCGCCGCGTGTGACGACGTGGAAACTGCGCTTGTGATACGTTCATAGCACTGTCTACACTCGAGATACTATTTATTTTGTTACTAAGTGCCCGTTCATGCGTTATTTCCTCGGTCAAAGAGATGGGTTAGAGTGTAATACAATAGTAAATATATAATATAGGCATTCTTATTAATCTTATATCAGTGTTTAAGTCTCTGTGTGTATGTACCATATCCGATTAGGATGAAAGATATGCTTTGAGATCCCAAAAAATTAATGTAAGGTTCGGAAAATATACCTACAATACTCGCGCCAATAAACGAATTTCTGTGAAAATTGCAAATTTGAATATATTAACTACGAATACATTATTTCGCTTCTTACTCAAAAACCTAGATTTTAATCAACCACAGAATCACAATTTTCTTACATGTAATTGTGCATAATATACTATTTTTTATCACAAATGCGAGATTAAAAGTAAAAATTTCAGCGCCCGCCATGGCGGTTGAAAATTACAAAATTCGCGAGCAGTGTTCGAAATTGTCAGTACAGAGTGCGGTTAAATTCTATACCAAACGCAAAAGCATACTGAGAGTAGTACTTATAATACTTAAATATTAAGCATACTGGAAGTAGTACTTATGCCGCAAGAGTGTTAAAAACAATATTACTAATACAATATTGAATATATCAGTTACAATCTATGTCAAATTCCATAAAGGACCACCCTTATCTACTATCGAATAGAGCCATTAGTTCTCTCCAATTACATTTTAGATAACTTCTCTATGAAGGCCTTTATTCAAGTAAGTTCCGCTAACAAGGTATTTTCGCATAACAATGGCTAAGATATTCATACTTTGGTCCATTGATATACAAAACCCTAGATCGACAGTTTCGTACAAAAGTAACACTCGAAAGTGTCCCTAAAACTATACCTGTCTCAAGTTATAGATAGCTATAAGCTCCAAGAATAATTATTGCAGTTGCAAGTTATGCGAACTTAAAGTAGTTATTACATGGGCATATATGCATACAATGGGTAAACGCTGCACTCATTTTTCGAGGACGTTTATCAGACGTAGAGTGTGAATCTTGGGCTTTTGTATATCAATGCTTTAGTCATAAATATTAATTTATGAGGTTGAACTAGACGTGAAATCTTGTTATCTATGCCGTTCGCTTCGCAATGAAGTTCTTTGGGAAAGATTAGTAGACCGCAAGCCCACATAGCTAAATGGGTTGGATGGGTTAAATGGGTTCATCTGAACCACTAGGAGACATTTTTAGCAAGATAGAGGGACAAAAAATAGTAAGATTTAGCACCATGCCGTCACTTGTAACCAGTCCAATCGAGTGCATTATATGGCCAAATACTAGTACATAAGTTGTTCTATAGAAGATTTTGATAAACCAAGCAAAGTCAGACAGACTGACTATTCGGAGAAGATGAAATACTAATGTTGTTTTCTATCTCCATAAAATTTGTTGAGTTTCTCGTAAACGATTCCTTTTACAACTATGACCCTTTCAGTGTTTCTAGCGGACTTAAGCGCTGTCTTGATTTGCATACATTCTCAATAACGTGACATTTACTCAGGTGACTAATATTGGTGCTTGGGGTAAGTTTACTGTATACTGAGAAAGGTCTAGCTCTACATATTCTCGTGCACTGCTACTGTACACCGCTACACGCCCTATTTGCCTCGTTTTTACCTTTGACGCCTCGATAAATACTATTAAGTGGAAGTGGCATTTTCTAATAAGCCCTTTAGCCAAGATGCCATCGCTAGTAAGAAAAATTACAAATGTCACTTGATCCCATATCTTTGAAATTTTGATTTAAACAGTTGGCTTAGTCAGGCTAGTTTTATTGATTCCTTGTCCAGGTAGAGCAGATGAATTAAGTAACTTGGTAAAACGCGTGAATTCAGAATAATTAGTTTCAGTAAATTACTCTGATAGCGTTATGACTCATGCCTTTTCGTCGACATAAAGATTCTGAGACGTAAACTTTACTTAAAACTTATTTATACTGTTCCACAACAATTACAGCAGAATTCAGAGGACGAGCCAGCCTCAAGGTGAGTGGGTTACATACTTGTTGACATCGAGCATATAACCAATAGAACGGAAATGTTATGTGTTCTGTATAAAGGAAAAACCGCTAAATTTCTTTTAAAAATCCTCTAAAACTCTTGGGGGCTAACTGCGTTCTGACTAGCCGATACGGACTCCGCAGAGCTATTATTGATACAATTTCAGTACGTGAGTGTGATTTGTTCTTAATATATCAGTTGTAATTAACTAAATCATTCCGAGCATAATATATAGTTTTTTCACCTCTATTGGCTACATGGTCGATGCTTGATATTCTGATGCACGAATGTGTGGAATTCGCGATTCCGGATAACAACAGACAAATGTCAGACAAAAAGCGGTTTGTTATTATTATCTGACTGTAACTTATAACTGACATCAAAAATGGAGGAAAAATATTATACACAGTGCAAAACTAAAGCGTCAAAATTTTTTCGGAAGTGTTCATACTCGTGAGTAACCACTTGTACCACAACAAAAATTCTGTTTGTAACAAAAGCTGTAACTCTCGAACTCTAGCCACTAATATATCTTTGCATTTATGTGTGAAGCAGCAGATTTTTTTCAAGTAGGAAAGTTCACTCCACTTTTTACCGTGGAAGAGCCATGCTTCGGCGCGGCTTTTCCATGGGCCGGCTCAACCGGAGAAATGCCACGGAAAACGAAAACGTGTTTCGCCGAGTGAGTGAGTTCACCGGAGGCCAAATTCACTATCCCCTAGAAATGTCGCAGTTGGCATATTCTCTCTTGGCTGGCAACGCACTTGCAGCTTAGTGTTGCAAGTATCTATGGGCGACGGTAGTTGCTTCCTATAAGCTAACCTGTATACTCGTTGGCCCACTTATTTTATAAACAAAATTACATACAATAAAGTGATTCTATATAAAAACAAGCTAAACAATGTTGCCTTGTTGGCAAGAGCATTTTATATCAAGGATAGAGGCGCGACTGACGAGGAAAAATAAAATGTAAATCAAAGTAAACAATCATCAGCTGATGCCAAGGTGACCGGCTTTACATAACACCTCTAGACAGTTACATGCCCGATGCCAAGGTCGATATTGTTCGTCAATTAAAAATTTGTGGCCATTTTGGGATATTTATAATTGATCATTGAACTTACAATGGAAACAGAGGAAAAACGTTAGACGTGTGTGCGATATATCCGTCCGTACCATCGTAGCTGCCAAGCAGCTTTAGATCTAGTTTTCGTTAGAAGGTGACATTATTATTAAAAACTCAAATTATAAAATTAAGAGCCTCTTTAATTTATATTTCATAAGAATTTTGATTCCACAATCGTCACGGTACAATTTGTAGCGTGACGCTGGTAAAATAAAAAATGACAATAAGTACAAATAGACAGTATTTCTGGTAAATTTATACTTACCAAAGTATTAATGGAAAAACCAGTAATAGCTGGTAAGTAATGTCTGAACTTAGCAATAAAATATATTCAGGCTAATGGATGTTTGTGACTTTCCGTAAACAATGAACACGGATATAGATTTTATTACTATTTAGTAATTAATATAATAGGTGACCGTAGGATAACCTTTTCTATATGTGTTATATAAAATCATGCTGGTAAAGTATTTATCGTGTTATCAACCTATTGTAAAAAAATATAGTTATAAGCGGGTATTTAATTGTTGCTTAAACAAATTGTTCTTTTAATTTTGATAATGAAAGTTGTAGATTGAAGGAATAAAACAGCATTTTATGTATCTCAGCTAATTCTCATTATACAATTGAACACTCATTTTTTTATAAAAGTCCATAATATTCCAATACGTAACAAATAACAATTACAGACTAGTCAAGTCACCACGAAATCCCTTTCGTCATCATAAAAAAGACTGTAAAATGCAAACGTTGAGTCAACACATTTAACAGCTCACATTTGACACGTTTCGAGAAGGCGATTAGTTTGACATGTGTCAAAATTTACACCCCGTAAACAGAACAGTTTATTGTAGAGCTTTTTGAGTGGTACCTATTATTATATTAACAGTTTTGTTGTTAGGAGTTTTAAGCGTCAATTATTGCGATTGACATAATATTTCGGTTAGAAAAACAATTATTATAGGGGGCGTTCAAGTATTACGTAACGTAATGTGGGGGGAGAGGGGGTCTCGTTAAATGTTACGATGCGTTACAGAGGCGGGAGGGGGTCTTTCTTACAACACGTTACGTAACATAAATACGCAGGTGTTGTGGATTAAAAGTATCTTGTTTTATTTAGTGTTATGACCGCAAAGGCATTAAAAAATTACAATCTACCTGAAGATCTTCAATTGATTTTGGTGTTCCGATTCACGCAGACGACAGAAAAACGTTATGATGCGTTACAGGAGGGGATGGGGGGGTCAAAAAGCTTCAAAAATTGCGTTACTTAATACTTTAACGCTCCCAAAGCTTTATAACGAATAATGAAATAAATAATAATTGATCAAAAGAGATCTGTTTTGTCGCTTGGTTTCAAAGGTTGGTGAGTATTAAATACAGTTGCATAAAATTTTGCTCCATAATCAATCAGTATCTTAAAAGTAGGTGATTAAAAACATGTAAAATGATAGTTAATTGGTTCGGGTAGCAGGTATTTTAATGATCAAAATACCTGCGGATAGCGTCAGCGGATAGGATCAGAAAAAAACGTTACTCTTTAAAAGATTTTATAGTGTAACTTCGAATTACATTAAAAAAGTGTTACTGTAATCAAAGCTTACTGCAACCAGGAAATCACGGTGGATTGTAAAACTAATAGAAACAAAAGCGGTTTTATGTGAGACCAATCTAAAGGGTTGGGTTCTAAAGTTTTTAACCGTATCCTAGTCTTAGTCTGTAATTAGGACAGGGTTTTAAAATAGCCATCAAACTTATGACGAGTGTAGCATATTAAAACTACCGCCAACTTACACTTTCACCACCATTCTATTTTCAACCTTAATACACGGGAAGAAGAGGTGAAAGGATAGCAAATATAAGTATGTCAGTGGTTAGGCGTAAAATTCTCTCGGTCCATAAATAACGATTTGTATGACACAGCACGTTGTATGGGTTTTTACGAGCCAAAACACCGAGTGTATGATTTGTATTAACTGAGAGGTCAACAGGTGATTATGGTTCTCTCAAATATAAAAATACTAATATATTTATGTGTCGTAAACAAATCGAAATATTTGATGATTCATAAATTAATATTAAATGGTGTAGTGAGACTCATACTTATATTTTATTTTAGATTTTAAAACGAACATTGTAGTAATTTAATTTTGATTCCCTCACTCTATGTAGAGCCGTGAGCTAATAGATAATATAATATATTACGCAACTAGTGCGCACAAGAGAAGTTGGACGTTCATTTGCTAAGTGGGTAATCGACAATACTGCACGAGTGCAATATACTATTTTTATTACAAATGCGGGTTAAAAATAATATGTTAGCGCCTGCCATTTGGTTTGAAAATTCGCGAGCGGTGTTCGAAATTTGAAAACGCGTGTGATTAAATTTTTACCACAGTCAAATTTTCAAATTTCGAATGGTGTTAAAATTTACCGCACACTTATTTAAAACATGCGTAAACGGCTCTTCACTCACCGCGAAAGTGTGCGTTATGATAGTATCCCCATGCGGGACATGGATTAGTAATAAAAAATAAAATACGTATTACCAAGGCTGTGTTTAGCGAGTGTCGCTGAATGAGAGATTCTATTGATTTCCTTATAAACACTTCCCTCGCTTCGCATCCTCGCACAGCTCTGATAAGACAGCCTATAATGCCTATTTGCTAATCCTTATTTCTATAAATAGCCCGATATTTATTACGCAATCACGTGGGTTTCGGAATGCCACGGACAATGAGTGACCACGTGGCCACGTGCGATCACGACGCGACGGTCACTCACGAGTCCGCAGCTCACGACATGACCCAGGTGTGACCATAGATTAGTAAACACTCTATTGAGTGTTTAAGGCAACACCTATGGAAAAATACTTACAGTTACTTAATGTGGTAAAAAAGTTCGAATTTTGATCGTTCTTTGAAATAGAATCGAACGGAAATGCCGTTAATTACACGTGATTTTCCGTACAGTCACGCTGCTTTGTTGAGGTACAGTTTCAGCACGAGCGTGATTTGTTATCGGTTTATAAGGGTTCTTTAACTTTCAAGTACGTCTATGTACTTGAAAGTTAAAGAAATATACTAAAGGGTTTACGGACAAATTGGCGTCACATTTCATAATATATGATTACATACTCGGATAGAACTGGTGTGTGTCTATGTACTCTGTGACGTTGACGGAGGTCGCAAGTCGAGAGTCGAGACCTGGCCTCTGATCCGGAAGCATTTATTATTTGCATTTTAAGCTGATTGTGAAAAGTGTGCACACCTTTTTAAATACTGTTGTGTTCTATGTGTGCGTAAGTTCACACTTAGATATGTCACATAACTCATAACATAAGCAATATTTATGTGCTAACATAAAATACTACCAACTTTTATAGTAAGAACAATCTACTTGTTAGTTTAGATTGAGGAGATTTTTATAATAGAAGTAGAATGAATAGAATGCATGAATTTTCATTGAATACCTGCAGGCTGCACATTTTAAAACTTGAAAGGTTTTTACATAGCTAAAGATGGTTTAACTGCCGACAAAACCTTCAGAAATCGGGAATCACTAGCTCAAGCGACCCAGATATACATTCCACATTGAGCTAAAGCACAAGGGGCCTACAAACCTATTTTCCTATCGGCTTCCCCTAAGACTTGATGTGTCAAAATTGTGTTTTGTGAACTACATCTTTCGCTAGGGCGCTAACGCAAAGCATGCTACTGTTTGAGACTGTTTTCACTTAACACGTTGATGTGGTGTACAGGCCATGTGTTGATAAGGCGGGCATATGTTGCTCAAATGTGCAGGCCAACACAGGCCTCTGTAGTCTGGCGCTGTGGAGACATGCCACGTGCTGCCCAGATTGATGCCAGCACAACTCCCTCTTTGATTACTCGCTATATTGTTAATTACTGAGTTTTTGCGAGTTGTTTGGGCGTTGTTTGTAATTAACACTTGTGCCGGTAATGATTTGATAATAGATTCAAAAAGTCTTGCTTTTTAGCAAAGCAAGCAAATATTTTAATGATTGTATTGCTTCTCAGTTCTGCAGTAATGCAATGGAATAGGAATAAAGATGCAATAATATGTCGATGTAAAAGATTTTAGTATCGACCGTTTGCATTTCTATGTCTGCGTATGCTTAAGGTTTGAAATCTTTGGTGTGTTACATCAAATTGCAGATATTGCTTCAACGAGCTTTCTCTTAACCTGTTGACGCCATAGTCAATTTAGCAGTTAACATCTCCGTCACGTATTCGCGTGGGGTCTGGAATATCAACAGAACCACGAGACAATGACGACGAGTCTTTGAAATCGCCGACACGCCGACACGTCACACGGCGACATGATAACTGACAGTAATTGACCGACACCAAGGTTGACAAACAGTTTATAATTAGCTACATTATAATGATCTACATTCGATAATTTTCGCGCTGATATGCGCAGGACAAAAATGTATCCATAGCTAATTTTTTTGACTTCTGCGCATATCTCTAAGCGGTAAAATTACATGCCGATATTTATAGCTACCTATAAATTAGTTAACATTTAAGCCGTATAATATATAATTCTATGTCACTTTTGTAAGCTGAAATTAGGAGGGCTAAAAGAGTTACTTTGTTTTAAACTAGTTATTGGTAAAATTCATAATTTTAGACTTTAGATTTCGGTCTCTTTCAGTGCCAGAAGTCACTCTACATTAAAAAAGTAGAGGTACATAATATGTAACATACTGGTTGTATAGCATGTCCTTTAAATATCATCGCTATTTAATTTTAAGTCTTGTATATAAATAGCTAGTGTGTTTGGATCTGTCTGGTGTCTGTTAGGGGTTGGAGCCATGTGGAGCTGACAAACAGACACAGCGATGTCCTGTTGATTATAAACGTTTTTGCTTTTGACAATAATTTATAAACTAAGGATAGGCTATGACGTACATTTAACAGAATTAAATTGAATACAATAGATTATGCAACTAGTGGTGCGGTAAGTTGTCAATCACCCTAATGGGTGTAATGTCGATTGGACAATCGACAACATCACACGTACATAATATTTATATATTAAGCAACTAGTTGTTATAGCGTTATTTTGAGAGAGTGAACCAGCTGCCAATTTGCACTTTGATAAAGCTCACGGCCCTAACCTTCGACCTGCGCCCGCGCATGTTGTCGTGTTGCTACAGAACTATAAGTAGCAGTGGCGAAGGGTGAGATTGTTTTAGTCTTTAAAGGATAGTCGCTAGACGAGTGACACTGCACAATGAAATTGAGAAATTTGAAATACTGATGCTAAACGGAAGCCAATAGTAATAGAGTTATTTCACGCCTCGCCTGTCAATAAATTCTTAAATACATAACAACTGTTACTATTATATATGTATACTAGCTGATCCCGATTCCCGACAGATGTTGTTCTGCCTTAATAGAAAAAAATAGTTTAGGGTTATCACTTAGGGTTATGAAAAATAGATGTTAGCCGATTCTCAGACCTACTGAAT